>JAWNNY010001694.1:0-31043 GCA_035046425.1 Drosophila anomalata
TTAAAATATTAATATTAAAAATTTATTAAATTTTTATTTATTGAATTTTTCTAAAATTTATTGAATTTAATTCAACAACAAGAAAATGCGAAAACGAAAATAATTAATTAATCTTATTTAAATATAATAAATAATTTATTAAATTTAACCAAAACAAGAAAGGAAAGGTAACTTCGGGCGGAGCCGAAGTTTATATACCCTTGCAGTTGAGTCACAGTCCGCTAGGTGGCGCCACGCATCTTATATTATTGGATATATAGCAGATCGTATATAGTCGGCCGATCCTTATGAAATTTGGCAAATCAGATTATTTTGTCCAAAATAGAATCTGTACCAAGTCCCATCTTTCTAACTGAAAAAACACCAAAGTTATGCCAATTCCGATCGTTGTATGAAAGCTATAGGATACAGTCGGCCGATCCTTATGAAATTTTGTACATAAGATATGTTAGTCAAATATAACATGTGTGGAAAGTCCCAACCCTCTATCTTTAAAAACACCAAAGTTATGGCATTTCCGATCAATCAGTTATATGGCAGCTATAGGATATAGTCGACCGATCCCGGCCGTTCCGACTTATATTTTACCTGCAAGGAAAAGAAGGATGTGTGCAAAGTTTCAACTCGATAGCTTTAAAACTGAGAGACTAGTTTGCGTAGAAACCGACAGACAGACGGACAGACGGACCGACGGACAGACGGACATGCTTATATCGACTCAGGAGGTGATTCTGATCAAGAATATATATACTTTATAGGGTCGGAGATGTCTCCTTCACTGCGTTGCACACTTTTGACCAAAATTATAATAGTCGAGGAATTTGAATTATTGATCGAATTATTGATAGTCGAGGCACAGAGTATCAAAAAAAAATAGTTGGTCGCCAATGACACTGAAACCAATATGTCCGACCAAATTGTAGGGGAGCGCGTCACTTGGCGGACCGGTAAACTATACGCGCCAAAAAGCGCATATACATACATACATACAGCAGCGGATAACGGTGGGAAACGAAAACGAGAATATTATCGCTGCATCTATTTGTATGTATGTAAACCAAATATATATGCACCTTTATTTTATCTGTAATAAATAAAATAATTTTTGGCTGCACTTTAGTATTTATTTGGAAGATTTGTAAATTCGAGAACGAGGGGTAGGGGGCGACAGTGATTTCAAATAATATTCGCCCCCTATAGCCCCCTATTTTTGTTTCTGCTTTCGGATCCTTTAATCCTGCGGCCACTTTCCTTTCACAATCGATGCAGGTGCAGGGCATGGGGACGACAAATCCTTCCAGTAGCAGCTCGATTGGAGAAGTTTCTTTCGCGACGCGGAGAATTCTTTAATTTTTATTTGTGAATTCACTAACACAACCGTCGCAAGCAACTCCTTTTTTTTGAATATATATACGTTATATATATTGTTTATATATGTTATGTTGCTTTTTTATTTAATTATTCACTACAGTCCACCCGGGGGCGCCAAAATGTTAATTGAGATTATTTTCATAATCTTCATAATCTTCATAGACTTCATAAAATTCCACTTAATTATCCTCATTAATTATACAGAAATAATAATAATAAATATAGGCCGTGGTAGGGTGGGCTGTAAACACCCTAACACAACCTATTAGTGTAGGTGTTTACAGTTTCTTCCACTTTCTCTTAACCCTTTATGTATTTCTGTGTTAAACATTTGTTTTATTTGCGCCAGGATGGCATTCGTATTTAGCCCGCATATTTGTTCAATATTTTAAGGTTTCAAGAGCACCCCTTGACTTAAGCCTGCCTTGATTGTTATATGTAAATAAAACGAAAACAAAGCCCCAACATAAAAAAAACTGAATTAATTTATTTTGAATTGGCATCACACTTTTTAATTCTCTTAATATTTATAAGAGATTATAATATTCTCTTACATTTATTAAATTTGAGCAGAGATTGATCATATAAAAAAACCTCTTGACGAGGTAAAGTACCGGTGACGAACCTGCATGCGAAACCCAAAATATCTGATATCAATTTTAGTGACGAAAATATGCTATATAGGTGTACAAAATTGCATATAAAAAATATTCTTGTTCGGCACGTGACTGATTTTTTTTTGTTTTTCTTGCACGTGCCGAACAAGAATATATATGTATATATATATGTATATATTGATCTTCAATTATTTAAAATAGAACGCATAACATATAGAATATATATACATATATGGAAGTAACCTCTGGACAGGCGATTTACACAGTTAGCAATACTTTAATTGTAAGGATAAACATCAAAACTATTTTTTTTTAACTCTATAGATTTTGACATTCAAGAAGGTGGAATAATTAAAATCTTTCCAAAGACGTAAAGAATTTTTCAATAGCTTCAGTGGCTCTGAAGTTATACGTATTCTTAATTTACAAAGGTTTTGGAATTTGGTTAGTTTAAAAATTTTAATTAAAAATTTGCCCAAAAAAGTATTTAAAATCCAAAATTGTTTCGTAGTTGTGGGAAACCAAATTATTTTAACAAATTAACAGATGAGAGGCCTATCCCTTTGAGAGTTCCACTATATAATAAATTATTAAAAAACAAGAAAGGAAAGCTAACTTCGGGCGGAGCCGAAGTTGATATACCCTTGCAGTTCAGTCGCAGTCCGCTAGGTGGCGCCACGCATCTTATATTATTAGATATATAGCGGATCGTATATAGTCGGCCGATCCTTATGAAATTTGGCATATCGAATTATTTTGCCCAAAAAGTAATCTGTACCAAGTCCCATCTTTCTAACTTAAAAAACACCAAAGTTATGCCAATTCCGATCGTTCTATGACAGCGATGGGACTTGGTACAGATTACTCTTTGGACTCAATAATTCGATATGCCAAATTTCATAAGGATCGGCCGACTATATACGATCCGCTATATATCTAATAATATAAAATGCGTGGCGCCACCTAGCGGACTGCGACTCAACTGCAAGGGTATATCAACTTCGGCTCCGCCCGAAGTTAGCTTTCCTTTCTTGTTTTTTTTGTTTTTCTTGCACGTGCCGAACAAGAATATTTTTTCTATTCAATTTTGTACACCTATATAGCATATTTTCGTCACTAAAATTGATATCAGATATCAGATATCAAATTAGAATGCACAGAAAGTCTTATCCTTCTAACTTGAAAAACAACGAAGTTATAGCATTTCCGATCAATCATGTTTAAGGCAGCTATAGGATATAGTCAACCGATCCCGGCCGTTCCGACTTATATTCTGCCTGCAAAGGAAAAAAGGGTGTGTGCAAAGTTTCAACTCGATAGCTTTAAAATTGAGAGACTAGTTTGCGTAGAAACGGACAGACGGACATGCTTATATCGACTCAGGAGGTGATTCTGATCCAGAATATATATACTTTATATGGTCTGAGATGTCTCCTTCACGGCGTTGCACACTTTTGACCAAAATTATAATACCAAAATATATTTGACCAAAATATAAAAATTATAATACTGAACTGCAAGGGTATATAAACTTCGGCTCCGCCCGAAGTTAGCTTTCCTTTCTTGTTTTATTTGGATTTTATTTTTAAATAAATCAACTAAAAGCTAAAAAGATATACTCCATATTTTTTTGGGTATTGACCAAATATATGCAGACTCCAAAAAGCAACGTTGCCAATCAAATACACACACATGTATACGTAAATGCAAGCTTCACAGGAGGTTGCACAAAATGGGTAGCTGCACTTACAGGACTATATCTTGAGTTAACGGATATGAGCGATATATCAAAAGTTGCGTCATCTCAAAAGCTATCTCCACGTGCAATATAAAAAGGATCAGTCGACCAAATTTTGAAAAATAATTTTTTTTCTTAAAAAAAAAAGTTTATTTTCAGTGTATTTTTTTTTGTGTACTATATAGACGTTTGGTCTCAAAGAAAGTGAAATTGATATTTAAAAAACCATTTCAACGGTGTAAAGCTCTTTTTAATATCTTTCTTAATTATAAAGTTATGAATTTTTTCATTAACAAAGTTTTTTTAATTTTTTGACGTAAGCTTAAGGTATTTCAAAAAGTTGTAGAACATTAGTTGCTCATATGATAGTAACAAACATTTTCCAATTTTCAGGATTTTTAAGATAAAAATAGTGCAAACAGACAAACCGACAAACCGACAACTGGCTTCATTTTGAAGAAGAAGAAAAAATCGAATTTTTCGAATAACTTCTGAATGAAATGTCGGATCGTGATTGAGGTACCAATCGACGCGTATTTAGCTCTAGAATGCGAATATATAAAAATATTCTATCTGGGGACTAAAATGTGTCCACCAGCCCCACTTTAGTGATAAAAAATTTTTTTACTTTCACCATAATTTCTCCCAAACCAAATAACTTTTGGAATATGTTTCGACAAAAATTATCTAATTGAAACAATACCTTTCGATTGGTATATCATTCATTTAGATCGGTTGCCTACAGAAAATTTTTAATTCGGCTATATGTATATAGAGTTTCCTCGCGCACGCCTAGGCATGCAGGTCGTCACCTCGTGGACTTCCGGCCACAGTGATATGGGTCTACTTTTAGGTTAAGAAAAAAAAATAAATTTGCTACGTATTGCAAAATATACTAGAATCCTTATGAACCCGTGAGGTTGCGGAAACATACGTTGTTGCAGTTCCCCTGCAGTTTGTTATATATATATTCATATATATGAGCATGGTCGGAGATATCCTCATTCTATATATCGGAGATATATCATTCTATATTTACACTTACCGAATTTATGTTGTTATAAAGTAACAATCCATTTTCCCACACTTGATCAGAGGAACAAGAAAGATTTTTTACATTAAATTTATTTGCATCTGAATGTAAACTATGCAGTCCAGACGCAAATGAATACACCGAATCATAAATTAATGCAGATTCTGTCTAAAAATTATAAAACAAAATTAGAAGCATGCAAAAGTTTATGATTGACTATTTACCTTAAAGTATGGTACTCCATTAATTTTTTCCAGCCCGTTGTGTTGAAGCTTTTGCATATGATCAATAACTTCTAAATAAAGCTTGCTATCGACATCTACTAATCGAAATGCTGTTATATTTACACTATTGTATCTAAAATCCTCCAAATCAAAGGTTTCCAAATCCTGTTTGATGGAAGAACATAAAACTTTTGTTTTAAACATTTTAGTTTAGTTTATTTTAGTTTTTAGACACTTACAAAAGTTGTGAACATATAGTGGTATCGGTGATCGTTCATTTGCAATTGTAATATCTAAAAAAAAAACAATTTTTTTTTTTTTAGAAAAATATTTAGTATAGAAATTCCAAAAAAAAAAACGAAAACAAAGAATGCTTACTTCGGGCGGAGAAAAATGCTGCCATAACCTTGTATTAAAGTGCCAATTTATATTAAAAGATATGTATCGAATATGGGAGTTGCATCATAAAACCAATTTCTTATAATACAGATAAGAAGTCACAACATTCTATCTACAGATATAAGGCAGCGGTGGCATATAGTCGGCCTATTTCCAATTCCTAAAACCAATTTCTTATAATAAAATTTTATACGAATTCACAACATTCTATCTACAGATATATGGCAGCGGTAGCATATAGTCGGCCTATCTTTACGAAAGCTTTTAGATCCAATCAGTTGACTAATTCTGTAGTACATTATTTCTTAACAAATAAGTAGAAAAAAATGCCAAACGCCGGCGACCGCTACACAGCAAGCGACGAAGCTGAAGTTGACTTGCCAGCCGCGATAAGGTGAACTTGTGAACCGGAATCCAATAACACTCGCCCACAGATGAGGATATTGGCGGCAGGGAGAAGCACTTAAGTATATCGATCCTGAGTCAAGACGGTGTTGATTGACTGGGAAGATGGGGTAGGAACAGCAACACCATCGGTGGATATCAAGCCTCGGCTCAGTAATTTACAGAGCTCGCACCGTCTCCAAGGCTGACTCCCGCAGGCATGAAATGAGCCACCGGAGCTTTTCCATTTTTGAAAGGTCAGGATGGCTGTCAATCGTAGTCTTAAAAAGGGCGCAGAAATCCCGACAGTCAGCATAGACGTCGCTGAATGTTGGAATAGGTAACGGTGGCAAGGAGGGGGCTGGCTTGTATGGGATTGGCGATACACTGGCACCGTCGAGAAGTGAGGAGTAGGCAGCGATTCTCATGGAGCGCTTGGCAACCTCCACCGGAATGTCCACCTGCACATCAGTCGCCAGCTACGAGAATATCCAATACAGCTCACTCCCGATCTCGCTGAAATTAGGCTCCTCCAACTTTTTCTGAAGCGCGGTGAACCGCCACTCAAACGCCTTTCCACTGATACCAGCGCCATAATGGTGCAATCCTCATTCTGCGCCGCAGCCTTCAACTTATGTTGCAGCAGCTCCATCTCCTGGCAGGTCACCTCTGCTCTTTTCCGCAGGATCCTTTCCCGGGTTGCGGCAGTAGATCCAATAGCTTCACATCCAGACTCCATCCCGTAAATTTTCAGCGCGAGTGAGGCAAAACGAAAACCAAAAAATTGTTGTTGTTTCTTGACAATTGTTGCGGACGAGGTACAATATTGGTGACGAACACGCCCAAAATATCGTATATTATATCAAATTTGGTTACGACAACATTCAATATAGGTGTACAAAAAATGCACATTGAAAATATTCATATTCGGCACGTGCAAGGAGTCACAACATTCTATCAATTACACGGCTGTTTACGTCAGTCGAACGGTGATCGGAGCAGAGAAAAATGACTCGGCGACTGAGAAAGAGTGCATTGCATAATATGGGCAATTAGGCAGATGAGATCCTACCTGAAGGGGTACCAAATCGCCGTGATCAAGGACCATACGGCATTGAAATGGTTGAACAATATAGAGAGCAAACTGGGAAGGATTTCGAGATGGGTCTTTGAGCTGCAAAAGTACGACTATGTAATCAGCTACAAAAAGGTAAGCTGTATATGGTTGCAGATGCACTTTTCTGCCAGCCGATAATAGAAAAGTTCAGAAGTGCCTCAGCAAACAAAGACGTTGAATGCATATGTGCTTATCCACACTGAAGAAGAGTATACGAGAAAACCCACAAAAATTTCCAGAGTACATAGAAGAACCGACATGTTTACCGACTGGTTTACCAACATGTTCCACATAGAACCGGAAGTGAAGAAGTGTCGTCATGGAAGCTGTGTGCATCCAGGGTGAACTACGACGCACCAACAGCGGGACGCACCAACAACAAAGAGACATAAGAAAGTATGTCAGGCAGTGCGAAACATTCATGCGGTACAAAACATTTCAGGTGCAGAGCGCAGCAAAAATGCTGACCTAGATCCCCGAGGAGCCATGGGCAACTGTATGTGCGGATTTCGTAGGACCATTGCCGAGGTCCAAGCACGGGAACACCATGCTGTTGGTGATGATTGACCGATTCTCGAAATGAACGGAGATGGTTCCAATGCGGAAAGCTACAAGCAAAACGCTGCAGAAGGCAATCCGCGAAATATTTACCGCTCGGTATGGGGTGACAGATAATGGTGTCCAGTTCACCACAAGGAGTTTCAAAAAATTCCTTGAGCTCGGAGTACGGCATCAATTTATCGCACCAGTCTGGAAGAGAAGATCAGAAGACATGGAACGAGCACTGGCCAAGGTTAATGCTGTCAGTGAACTCAAGCGCGTCCGACTCCACGGGGTATTCGCCGTTCTTCGTAACCCAATGCAAAAAGCTGAAAATGCGGAAGGCATTATATGATAAAGAAGCATTGGGGACGGGAGCAGCACAAGCCACTCCCCCATAGAACCCAGCGAAGCTCCAAGAAGTGTTTGAGCTGGTGCGAAGGAACATAAAGCGAGCGGCGCAGTAGCAGGAACCCGAGAAGGGGGATGTGGAGCCCGACAATGTGCGACATAGTGTGGGCGAAGAAGCACCATTTGTCCAAAGCGGTCGAAGGTTTCGCGGCGAAATTAGCACCACAGTACGACGGGCCGTACACAGAGGTGAATTTCGTGTCGCCAGTGCTACATCACATTGGCACAAAAAAGGAGAAGAAGGCACATCTTAGTTAAGTAAATGCCCAAATAGCAGAGTCGGAAGAGAAATCGGCGCTACAGGCATAGACTAAAACACAGGTGGAGAAACAAATACAAAAAAAAGAAGGTGGAGAAGAAACAGAACGGGATTGTGAAACTAAAAAAAAAGAAAAAAATGGAACCGCAAGAACGGAACAATTTCAGGAGGACGAAAATTATGCCTATAAAAAGGCGACGGGGGACACCGGGTGGCCTCTTTTTTAAAAAAAAAGCATCGACATGGACTCATCCCGCAGCACGACTCCTGTAGTTTCATGTGTAGCTCGTGGGCATGCCCAGATGGGACATCCGGCGGCTCCGGACAACACGGAGGACCATAAGGGCAAAAATCAGGAGGACGATGGATCCCCGTGGGCAAAAATTTGGCCAGAGATATGGTCGAGGATGCGGCCAAGCGACGGAGCTCAGCAAGGATGAAGGATGGCGCGGCAATGCTGAGAAGGGCAGCGCGCCGGAGATGCCAGTGGTCAGGGCCGCCCGCGGATCCGATGGGCCTGGAAGGAGGATGACGGGGCCTAGAAAGTGGCCAAGTCGGAAGTGGCAGCCGGCAAGGCCACCTACCCTGCACCACCAGGATAATGCAGTGGTGGAGGACCTGGAGCCATGGCCGCGAGGTCCATGAGTGTGGCCGGCCCCGAAGACAAGGCCGACATTGCAGCGACAGACGTCGTGGAGGTAAGACACGGAAGGAGGCTAAGGAGTGGTGCCGCAAGAGAGTTGGTCGCTGGAGCTGCGGCGCAAAGTAGAAGAGGAGGCCAGACAACGGCATGGTCATATCAACTCACGAGGTGATCCTGATCAAGAATATTAATACTTTATAGGGTCGGAGATGTCTCCTTCACTGCGTTGCACACTTTTCAGGAGAGACTATTTTGCGTAAAAACAGACAGACAAACGGACATGGTCAAATCGACTCAGGAGGCCGATTCTTATGAAATTCGGCAATTCAGATTATTTTTTCAAAAAAGGAATCTGTACCAAGTCCCATCTAACTTAAAAAACACGAAAGTTATGCCAATTTCAATCATTCTATGACAACTATAGGATATAGAAATTTTGCAGATAAGACATGTTAGTCAAATATAACATGTGTGGAAAGTCCCAACCCTCTAACTTAGAAAAAACCAAAGTTATGGCATTTCCGATCAATCAGTTATATGGCAGCTATAGGATATAGTCTACCAATCCCGGCCGTTCCGACTTATGTACTACCTGCAAGAAAAAGAAGGAAGTGTGAGACTAGTTTGCGTAAAAACCGACAGACAGACGGAAATGCTTATATCGACTCAGGAGGTGATCCTGATCAAGAATATATATACTCTATAGGGTCGGATATGTCTTCTTCAATGCGTTGCACACTTTTCACCAAAATTATAATACCCTCTGCAAGGGAATAACAAACGAGAGAAAAATAGGGACAGAAATTATAAAAGCTAGAACCTCGTCACTTCTGTTGTTTTCCGAAGGGGGGAAGTGTGAGGAGATTAAATCACCCAATAGTCAAGACAGGTGGCAAGAGAGGGCAGCGGCGGGGGCGGGGGACAAGCCAGCACGGCTGCGCGTATCAAAGAAGGATAAAGCGAAGACGACGTGGAACGTAACGGTTCCGGGCCTGCAAGCGCGGCTGTGCTCGGAAGGTGTAGGGGAGAGCGGGGACAGCGGGGGCCAGGAAAGGAGCTGGTGCAGTGCCATATGTAACGATGTTGAGCTTGCACAATTTCAAGGACTCAGATGGGTCTTTTCTCCACACTATCAACTGGTATTGCCTATCTGCTTCATTCATTATTACTTGGCGATACATTTTTTTTTTGTCGGCGAATTTGTTTACCCGAAACTGAAAAAGAGTTGAGTACAGCTCTTCCTGAATTGTTGCATCAACATTAAACACCATCATCACCAACGCATTGTTGATGGAACACCACCAACAAGGCGTTGCAGCGACTAGAGAAGCAGCGAGGATCCGGCGGAGGAGTCAACTCCGTAGAGATTTACCATAACAAAACATTGTAAACAAATTAGAATAAAAAAAGATATAGTTTAAACGAAGCACTCGGTGTTATTTCTTGGCTCGGGCAAGATTTTGTGGTACTTTCGTACTTTGCTTTCTTCCAAGCCTTCGGGAAGTGGCCCAGTCTTAGTGCCCCATTTAGAAGCAGAACCAAAAAAAACAGCTCGTTGAAGTCTTCCACCATTTCGCTTCTGCTCGACGAAGCGGTCTGGAATCTTAAAGTGTTCTAAATTGTCCGTAAATCTTATAGATTGTCAGCATAATTCTCTACTCGTTCCTGCGGGGTTCATGCCCAGGATCCGTCCGCTTGATAGGAAGCTTTGGAGCTGCCTGCCTCTTGAAGAGACTTGTTAACCACCACAAAGCAAAGTTTGAGTCTTGATTGGGGGTAGCTTCTTTAAGCTCCTTATCTAAGGAAATTGGCCTGAAGGCCATAAGGCGTTTCCGGACCCTGTTCGACAGCCTGTGATGAATCCTGTTAACCTCCATCTCCTGGGTGATGAACCACTATCTAAGCCGGTGTTTAAGTCTGATCAGCTCAAGGATCTCAGATAGGAGTGGTTTAGTTGGACTCCGATGTGTCGCTCCAGCAGAACGATTTTTAGGAGCTGATTCAGCAACTGAAGCTTAGTTTTTTTTCAGGAAGAGATGCACTGTTTCTTCTAGGTCTGTAGGCGGGTTAATCTGTAGTCAAAGATGCAGTGCATCGTTGAGTATTTGACGGAACTTTCCCTTATTCTTTCCAGATGCATACAAATTGGGGATACGACAGTGAGTAGGAGATCCAGGCAAGCGTAGCCCAAAACAAAAAGAAGCGGAATGTGATCCGAGTTTAAATCCTGGGTATCTGTTATGTCCGTTCGCCAAGAGCGGCCTCCACTACAGAGAGCAAAGTCTAAGCTGAACGGAGTCGCTATTTGCGAGTTAGAATGCCTTTGCGATGCCTGAGAAAAGGACACGCCATTTCTAACCATCGTCTTTGACGAAGTGGAATTTTTGGTAGCTGCAGTTTTTGTCATAGGCCGCATAGTTACTACCATAATTCGAGAGGTCCTCTATTGTTTAAGCCTGATAGGTGGCCTGTAAAGTGACCCTGTAAAGTGACTATCACCACAGCGACCGCAAGCTGGCTGCTTTAAGATGCAGTTTTTGGCTAGAAATTTTCTCCTCTACCTGGATCCTTTGTAGGACCAAGGGACGAACTTTTTGATGGGGCCCGTCGTAGGGAGGCCCCCAGCCTTGGGGGGCCCCGAGCCTTGTATCATTTGGGCGGGATTTTTTTTGGTTTACTTCTGCTAGGGATGGTCTGCCTGTTTCTAAGCGTTTCCTGGAAGATCACAGTGGGAACTTATCCACTTCATGCTGGTAGGAGACGGACGATGTTGAGGCTGTCGTTGCCGAGATTGTTGTTCTCGTGGCTCTGCTGAAGCCCTTCCAATTGTTCGGGGATCCTGGCTGAGAAAATGACCAAGTCTAAGTTGACATCCACATCAAAGTAAGGTTAAATAGGAGATCCTGCTCTGGCTATTGATTATTAAACAATATTCATTTCCGATAAATTCCGAGAATTTAAATTTATTGTGATTTTTATTAAATATCGAGTATTAAACTGCCAGTCAGATCCACAATTCTAAATTTTTTTGAGTTTTAAATTTCTTTTGAATTTATTAAATTAACCGAATTAAATTAAATAATTGTGTTACTGTGGGTAAATGTCACGAATTGCTAATCGATCAGTTAATTTCTCAAAACTGGAGAGAATTGCCGAAACACGTCCGAATGCTTCAAAAGACAGGTTGGGAATGACTCTTCACAACAGGCTTTGAGCAGTGTTCGAATTCTCAAAAATTGGCGGAGAAGACACTCCTTACGCTCATCCAACAGGCTTAGGCTCTTAACATCGTCCTTAAGGGCTGTGGCCACAAACGACTTTCTCTCCACATGTGCACCGCCTCTACACAAAATCCATCCAAGTCGTGGTTTCTGCAAAAACGGTAGGGCAGCTGACAGCTGGATTTGTCCAACACATAACAGCTCATAGAAAAGACTGGCTCCGATAAGTTAATCGATACTTTGTGGAAGGAAAAACGTTGGATCAGCTAATGTGAGGTTGATAGGAATATTCCAACTGGAAACATCCAAACTGAAACTATGCTGAAGATCCGTGATTTTGGCGGCGATGACAGTGTTGACAACGGCCCAAGTTTCGAAACATTAGTTGGATTAGTTGGATTAGTATCTCCGAAGCTGCAGCTGGCTAGCCAGTCGGTAAGTGATCACGTGCACCTGCGATCCGGAATTCAAAAGGACTTCGCAAGGAATAAAGGCTTCTGCGCGACTTCGAACGGAAATATTTGCTCTAGCTAGAAAGGCTATCTCAGCGCTACGACCATGGCCAACTAATGCATTGGCCGTCGGTGGTGAAGCGCCCATTGGCTCGGCGCACTCGGCTGAGGCTCATATGTGGCGTGCATGGCCACATTCATAGTCTCCAGAGTCCGGAAATTCTGCGAAGTAGGGATAAGGTCCAAGTTTGGATCCCGATTTTGATCTTAAAGCTGAATCCCGAAGACAAGATCGCAACCTCTGTAGCTCTTCAACATTACTTCCATATTATGACCAGTCAGCATATTGATTTTTTTCCGTTAACACGTTTTATTTCTGCTCATGCCGCCTCAAACTCTTATGATTTTACCTCTCCAGAAGCGAACTTAGAGTCAACAGAAATGAACAATAATTAATTCTTGATGGCTATTAAAAAAAGCTATTTCCTTAGTTTAAATTCCTCCACCTTTCCGCTTGGGTCCCCTTCACGCACACTGAAAAATGATACGGCGATTGATAAGCCTTTTATTTTATAACAGCAAGGCAATGTCGTAATTTCGGTCGGTCAATAACAATAAGCGACTGACTTCTGGAGCCGCAGTTTTTATATTTTACTAATAAAGGGGTTCCTGTCAAGTATCGTGCTACTGGTGGGAAGTAACAAAAGAAGAAAGGACTGGAAGCTGCTTCCAAAAGATGCGTCGAAATTTGGGAAAGACGAAGAATTTTCTAGCGTAGAATGGGCGGGCAACAAGTTGGAGCGGTAAATCACATCCTGGTCTATTATGATCCTCCCATACTCCCAAGCTAAAGAAAGGGGAATTTTTGGGGATTCCATTATGCAAGGAGGGTATCAAAAGAGTCAGCATGGAGGGAGACAGAAAGAGCAAGTAGAAGACCGGTCCGTGGGCCACAAACAGCGGAGCTAACAACAGCGGAGCAGCAAGGAGGGGAAGATGGTACTGAACGGAGAAATCCCTGATAGGGATTCGAAACCCCGCGTAGCAAAAGCGAAGGTCCGGGCTAGGAGGATCGAGAAAGCAAAAAAGGGAATTTCTTAACGGCAGTCTGAAAAGTAGGATTAACGGCTGGATCAGAGTCGAGAAGGACTTACAGGCGTAAAGTCTTTTTTTTTTAATCTGGGAGTGTTGAGTTGGAGGACCGCCTTTGGAGAGACCAACATCCCAAAGAAAGTTCCCAAATATACGGCCACAAATGTTGGAAAAAGTCATCGAAAATTGGACGTCCAGATTGGACTACATCCGAGCAAGACGTGGCAGTCTTATGCCAGAAATTATATTTAAAAGATAGTGCCACAAGATTATTGTTGGGTCAAGCAGCCACCAAAAAGTGCATTTCAAATAATCATAAAATGCTTAGCTGCAGCTGTTGTTGTCAGCGTGTATTCTTCTCTGTTTTGTCTCCCAGTTTTGCATGCGCTTTATTGGTATTTGTAGCGCATGCACTTTGGGAGCTTTGGTGGAGCTTCTGCGCAAGCTCTTAGGTTTTTTAGGCACTTGTAATTCGGCATTGTTTTGGTTCGGCCGCGGAATTTGTTTTGGGGTTAAATTGACCCACAATAAATTGAATTATAAAATTGAACCTTGTCTCTTAATTCGGCCGCTATCAAAACGCTGATAGCTCAACAATTATCTTTCTACTAAAAACGATAATAATTTGATAATAATATGATATAATAATATGATAATAATTTGTGCTTAAATGTAAATGTTGACCTTAAGCTAAATGAGATGTTAAAGCAGAACGATTTGCTGGACCTGATTCAGCAGCTGCAGCTCCGATTTTATCCAGGTCTGTAGGGAGTTCATCTCCAGTTGAAGATGCAGTATATCACTGAGTATCTGACGGAAATCACCTTCAACAATTCACATTTCTGCTGCCAGAACCAGGAGATCCCTAAACTTCTGCTGTGTAGGAGATAGTTTGGTGGGGCCCGTCATGGTGAGGTAGTGGCCTGCTTTCCTTTTTTCCCCGATCCTTGTATCATTTGGGCGGGACTCTTGTTGGTTGTGCTTTGCTAGGGACGGTCTGCCTGTTTCTAAGCGGTTCCTGGAAACTCACAGTGGGAACTTCTCCTCTTCATGCTGGTAGGGGAGATGATTGTTTGTTCATAATGGACGACGCCAGAATTAAGGTGCAAGCGGCAGTCTTGGATTTTCTTGTATATCGACCGAGAACACATGAGGTTGTAGACTGCGAGAGAGGGGTTAGATGCACGGATGGGCTGGTGCGTGCCTGGGAGGACGATATTGAGGCAGTGGTTGCTGAGATTGATGTGGTGGTGCTGGGAAATTCCAGTTGTTGGACGAGCTTAGGATCTTAGCTAAGAGTGTGACCAAGTCTAAGTTTTCATCCGAATCAGGGTAAGGATAAACAGGAGATCCTGCCCTGGCTGTTGAAAATTCACAAATATCCATTTACAACATAATAACATTTAAATGAAAATATAATTTGTGAGTTTTAATTTATTGGGCTGATTTTTCTGATTTTGACTAAAAAGTCCCAGTCCTTAGCACTGCAGCTGACGAACAGATTTAAGTGGTTGGATATCACGTGATATTTCGTTTAGTTTCGGTTCTTTTATCAACGTATACGATTGTTCGTGTGTGAAGGCTTGCTAGGTAAGCAAGCGGGTTTTGCGTATGTGCGAGTGGGATGTAAGTGATAATAATGCACTTTTTGCTTGCCACCGAATTACATTAATTAATTGTGTTTATTTGTGTAAATGATACCTCACGTTAGACCCAGGACTGAATGTGTGCCTTACGGCCAGCGTAATAATTTAATCAGAGTTATTGCTGATCGATCAGTTAATTTCCCAGAACTGAAGGGCACTTTTGAAACACGTCCAAATGCTTCGAAAGACAGGTGATCAATGAGCGTGAGTGCTGTTTCATTTGTTTTTCTACCAAAGACGAGGTTGATAGATTGGGTTGGTCCCAATACATAGAGGTTATATAGGATCTATCCTCAACTGCCTTTTTGAAAGCTCTGAAACGGTTTATATGCACCCGCCAGAAACCGCTGCACTTTTGGTCTGACAACGTAACCAACTTTGACGGAGCTAAAAACAAGTTAAAGGAGGTGCTGCAACTCTTCTTTAAGTGATGATTATCAACGGGCGAGTTTGCGCGATTGAGTCCATCGATTTTATTCCTCCTTGATATCCGCATTTCGGTGGAATCTGAAAAGCGGCTGTCAAACCCGCAAATCATAATTTTTACCGGGATGTTGGATCCTGAGATATTATATTGGCTGCGAACTCTGCTGTGTCACATTGGTGCTGTCATTAACTCGAGGCCTTTATTATCTCTATCAGAAGATCCTGCAGACCTTGATGTCCTACCAATCAGCCAATTTCTTAAGAGGGGGTCCGTCAGTCAGCTATATCGAGTCTGATGTCATAAAGCTGAATTTTAACCGTGTGGAAAGCTGGTAGCATGTGCTTTTCCTTCAGCAGTATTTCTGGGCCCGATGGAAGGAGGAGTATTTAAGCCTCCTTTAGCAACGTTCCAATTCTCGTTCAATTGGCCCTGCCTTGGCAATTAACGACGTGGTACTAGTTACGGACGGGAACCTACCCCCTATGAAGTGGCCGTTGGCGAGAATTATGGATCTAGTCCCTGGTCAAGATAGATTGTCTCGAGTGGCGGTGATTAAACCGCATCTGGAACCATCAAGCAAGCAATGTCACAGCATGGGCTATTGCCCCTTAAGAATAATGTTGATTGAGGGAGAATGTCGGGTCAGACAGCAGCCACTGCATAGATGTGTCACTAAAGCATCATAACTTTAGTAAATCTTATCTTTATGGATATTATCGCTATTGTTGGTCGTAACTTTTCTCGGCCGCAAAGCTTGTAGGGGTCCGGTTTCTAGCATTAGGCTAGCGAGCTTTCGTTCATCCTATGTTCTAAAGCGAGCTCTCAATTTCGCCTCTCATATCATCACATATGCACATATTTCTAAAAATTTTTAAATGCTAATTTCGTTATTTTATGTTGAAGTGATTTAAGTATAGTAATTTTAAAATGTCAATGACCAAACATACACTGAAAAAAATTTTTTAGTTTTTTTTAATTAAAAATGTAATTTTGTAATTTTGTAAATTAATGTAATTTTGAATATTTATTTTGCATGTGGCTAAAATTTATATTAGATATTTGGGTGTAGCATGCGGGCTCGTACATTTATTTATTTTGTTTTAGGGACAATGTATTTTGCCTCATCAAGATGATTTATTTAAAAATAATTATTTAGTATGGATTTTCAAATTGTTTTCCACGTTAAAATCGTTCATTGAGACGATTTTAGACTTCCAGGCCAGCATTTTTTGCTGGCTAAGTTGAAGTGTTGCACATGCTAAATGTGCAATAACATGCTATGTAAGAGGTTGTAGAGACTGCAATTAAGCCTGATTAGCACTCACAAATGCAGCAGAAGTACTGTTCTTTTTTATCCAAAGTTATAGTCTTTACAGAAACCTGTTTAAAGCCGGATATCTTTGGCTTAAATAGGAAAACACTTTTAGATGCCACCACTTAGACCGACCTTTGCGAAGGGGAGATGGAATCTTGATCTCTATAGACTCAATTTTTACGTATAATGAGGCGAAGTTGCAAGAGTTCGGTGATTTGGAATTTTACTGCGTTAGAAAAATTTTGTCTGATTACACAGTGTAACAGTGATTCTGAACTTTTAAAGTGACATGGTAGGAATTGTTCATTGGGTCGAGTATATCACAAAACAATTTTTGAAATATTTCTAACACCCTCAAAATCTTGATTTATGGTTAAAAAACCGATTTTCGGGACTTGTTTGCGCTTAAAAATTCCTGAACGCGTTTTTTAATAGTTTTTGCCTGTCTTATACACACAGGTACTCCGGAGCGCTCGCTATGTTGAATTGACTTTTTTTGGGAAAAGCGTTATAACTTCACCAATTTTCATTATTTTTTGATGAAATTTGTCTCATTTTATTCAGAATTAATGAGACAACATTGATATGTGGCAAAAATGACAGAATTTTTGTAAGTTGTACCGAAAAACTGGCATCAAAATCCGAAAAACACGAACAAAAGTCGAAAACTTCAGTTTCAGATGTAAAAATGTTGTTCTTTTTGTTTAACAAAATCAAAGATATATTTTTTTTTCAAAAGCTACAACATTTCACTATTAAAAAACACAAAAAATTTTGAAATCGGTTAAAAAAACGCGTTTAGGAATTTTTAAGCGCAAACAAGTCCCGAAAAAAGGTTTTTTAACCATAAATCAAGATTTTGAGGGTGTTAGAAATATTTCAAAAATGGTTTTGTGATATACTCGACCCAATGAACAATTTCTACTATGTCACTTCAAAAGTTCATTCACTTTTGTCATTTTTGTAACACTGTGTTATTAGCTTTTCTTACATTCCACCGTCGTCTAAACCGCCGGCAAACTGGCATCACTTGGCTGCTACAAGGACAAGTTTTGCATGTCCCTAAGTTAAAACAACTATGTTGGGAATTCTTTAGGTTGGCTTATTTCCTTATGATTTTTATCAGCTCCGGATGGAATCACCCTTTCCAGACCTTTCATTAGCTTATTTTCTGGCATGCATTAATATAAATGTAGCCTTAAATAAATTTTATAATATTTATTATTGGAAGTAGTTTATTATTGGATCTTCAAAGGGTAAAGCGAGTTTTTTGCATGGCCTCGATGGAGTACCAGGGCCTGGGCACTGTGCAGACCTCTACATAAAGATTTTAACATATCTCTGGAACCCTCGATTTTTCTCATAAAATTGAAGGAATCATTTTAAAAGATTACTGGTAAAACAAGAAAGGAAAGCTAATTTCGGGCGGAGCCGAAGTTGATACACCCTTGCATTTGAGTCGCAGTCCGCTAGGTGGCGCCACGCATCTTATATTATTAGATATATAGCGGATCGTATATAGTCGCCCGATCCTTATGAAATTTGGCATATCGAATTATTTTGTCCAAAAAGTAATCTGTACCAAGTCCCATCTTTCTAACTTAAAAAGCACCAAAGTTATGCCAATTCCGATCGTTCTATGACAGCTATAGGATATAGTCGGCCAATCCTTATGAAATTTTGTACATAAGATATTTTGGTCAAACATAAACATGTGTGGAAAGTCCCAACCCTCTAACTTAAAAAACACCAAAGTTATGCCAATTCCGATCGTTCTATGACAGCGATGGGACTTGGTACAGATTACTCTTTGGACTCAATAATTCAATATGCCAAATTTCATAAGCATCGGCCGACTATATACGATCCGAATCAGGGTAAGGATAAATAGAAGATCCAGTTGAGGATTCAACAATATTCATTTCCGACATAAATACATTTAAATGAGAATATAATTTAAGAATATGAATTTATTGTTGCTGATTTTTATCATTGTGGCTGACTATAGTCAAATATAGAGTATTAGGATTCCAAAGAATTAGTACCCGAAATACCAGCAAAACGGCCAGCTCACGACAAACTTTTGTCGTCTCATGGGGGAATTCATAAGAGGTGTTTCTATTTTTGGCATGGTGTAGTATTTGACGTTAAGAGACATATAGGGAAAGGCAGCGATTTTTCCAACATTGATTTATAGATTTTCTCAATATTCATTTTCCCGTATCCCAGATCTAGAGCGAAAATGTGGGAATTTTTGATTTAGATCATTTTTCCAAATAAGTTTTTCTCATTGATATAAGTAATATGGTGAATTATTTGGAGAAGTGATCGACAACGGCTCTTAAATCCTTTCTCACATGTTTAGAAAATAGATTAAGCAATGTTGTTACATATTTCTTGCTAACATATTTCTTGCTAAGAAAGTTACATTTTTCCAGAGTTTGACTATCTGGACTCTTTAGAAGACGACGAAAAAACACGATGAAAAAGAGGTATTTTTTTGCGTTTCTTCGCAGACAAATTGCACCCTCATTCCGTTTGCAACAAAGCCGCGCATTTCCCGCGCATTTTGACCCCTGAATTTATAAGCTTGTGAGCAGCTAAGTGCAAAGATGCGATCGAAAAATTCCACGAGTTAACGAAAGGACTTGCCAGCCCTGCAAAATCTTTAACCCCCAAAATATCTATTGGGCTAAGCAGTCATCAGCAAAGCCAATAAGAATATTGATAATTTGTTTAGCTGCAGCGGCATTTATTCTTGTCTGTCTGTCTCCCAGTTTCGTATTCACTTTGTTGTTATTCGTATCGCATGCGCTTTTGGGATCTTTGAAAGAGCTTCTGCGCCCAAGCTCTTAGTTTTTACTTTCATATTTTGGAGTTGATATTGACTGGCCGCAACTTTGTTACATTGCGCGGAATCAACCCTTTATAAATAATAAACCGAAATTTGGAATCGTTTCATTTGGCCGCTATCAAAAAGCTGGTACTGTTACATACTGGTGACTCCGACGTGAACGCATCCGAAGTTCAATCAGTTTAATTGCCTCAGAATTAGTGGGCCTAGCTGCCCACTCCTCACTTCTCGACGGTGCCAGTGTATCTCCAATAGCATACAAGCGACGGCTATGCTGACTGGCGGGATTTCTGCGCCTTTTTTAAGACCACGATTGACAGCCATCCTCACCTTACAAAAATGGATAAGCTCCGGTGGCTCGTTTCATGCCTGCGGGAGTCAACCTTGGAGACGGTGAGAGCTCTGTAAATTACTGAAGCGAACTACAATGTGGCCTTTGACCTATTGCGCAATCGTTTTAGTAATCGGCGCTTAATTTTCTAGTCTCACATCAATGAGATCCTACAGCTTCGTGTGGTCGAGCAAGGGTCTGTTGCCACTTTGCGGGAGCTATCGGATCGGTTCAATGGGCATATGCGGGATCTCATGAGTTCCGGATCAGCTGCCGATATCCAAGGATGCTTGCTCATCCAGATTTTCCTTCAGAAGGTGGATCTTGCCACAAAAGCCAAGTGGGAAGACAATCTCGCCGGAAACAACGACAGCCTTCCGTCTTGGGAGTCCATGGCACGATTCTTGGAGCAAAGGTGCCGGACTCTCGAAAGCGTTTACTTTTCTTTGGCTGCGTATCTACCAGCTAACCAAGTGGGCAGAGGTAGATCTTCGAATAAACGATCTTCGTGCATGATTATTAACGCCCGACCAGCTCTATGCGCCATGTGTTATGGCGCCTGTGCTTCCTTTTTGTCCAAGTTTAATTGCCTATCCAATTAGTCAACGGTACGATAATGTGCGACGGCTGACCGGCTGTTTTTTATGTTTGGAGGATGGTTAATTTGCTCGCGGATGTTCAGCTTCCCGTTGCCCAACCTGCAATCTCCGACATTATGCCTTGTTGCACCATTGCAGGCAGCTTTCCAGCCCTAACAATTCCACACCACTACAAGGCTTGATTTCCACCGATGGTATTGCCGTTCCTACCCCATCTTCCCAGTCAATCTACACCGTCTTGACTCAGGATCGATATACTTAAGAGCTTCTACCAACCGTCAATATCCTCATCCGTTATCGATCAGCTGCCTTCCTGCTTTGCAGAGTGTTATTGGATTCCGGTTCACAAGTTCACCTTAATTCATCGCTGCTGGCAAGTCAACATCAACTTCGTCGCTCTGAGCACTGAGTTTGCTACGGATAGAACCTCCGTTAATGTGTGTGTGAAGTCTCGACTAACAACATATTCTGCGAACCTAGTCGCTGTTATATTTTCTCATATTACGGACTGCCAGTCCAGCCTTAAAATCGAAATTTCGAAATGGAAGATTCCTCAAAATATAGCTCTGGCTGATCCCAACTTCCACAGACCGCAGGGTGTGGACCTGCTAATTGGAGCCACCCTGTTCTTCTACCTTTTGTCCGTTGGCCAAATCCATTTAAGTAACTGCCTCCCAATTGCCCAAAATTCGCTTTTTTCTGGACTAAATGGACTACCGTAGGAAAACAGCTTGGCAATTTCGGTCAGCAGACTATGCCCCTCAACTGATGCCAATTAATCTCCTGGTTCGTATCTAAGCCCTTCCAGAACTCCACCAACCCTAAGCAGCCACCAGCAAAGCTGATTAGAATATTGATAATTTTTTTAGCTGCAGCGGCATTTATTTTTGTCTGTCTGTCTCCCAGTTTTGCATGAACTTTGCATTTTTTTGTATCGCATGCGCTTTTTGGAGCTTTGGAAGAGCTTCTGCGCCGGGCGGAAGCTCGAAGGGCGTCTACTTTGTTATATTGCGCGAAATAATAAATAATTAACCGGAATTTGAAATTGTTTAATTCGGCTGCTATCAAAAAGCTGGTTGCGTTATAAGATCAATTAATTTACATTCAAATCATCACCTGTGAACCATTAAACATTATTTTTATGAAACCTTGAAAATTAGTGAACAAAAGATAAATTTCCCTTAAAAACCAAAAAAAAATATGTGTTAAAGATTATTAAAAATGGTTAAGCATACAGTCAGTTAAGTGAAAATTTAATATATATATATTAATATATCTTTTTTTTCCGCGTATAAACTTCTGCGAAGCATTGGTAACAAGTTTATTTTAAACGTTTTGTTTTGGAATTATCGTTTAAAATTACTTTCGTTAAATATCATGGTATTACAAAACACTATTACTTTACTAAGCAAAGATCGATATTTCAATGATGGATAAGCAGTGAGTGTTATATTTATATATTTTCTTTACACTGAGAAAATTTTACCTTGTTTGAGATAACAAAGTAATTAACTAAACTTTTTAAACTATTTAAAAAATTTGTAATAGTGTATAGTGACATATCCACTGAAGCAAGTAAGCCTGTGTATATTCCTACATTCACGCCACACATTTACCATGCACATTTACCAGTAGCCTGTTTCCCATAACGATTTGAGAATCATCCGATATTACTCATACTCGAGACATTCTTAGTATCAAGCAGGCTCAGAAATAAAAGACAAAAGTCGGAGACTAGAATAAATCGCAAAAGGTGAAACATAAAAATCCAGACTCCTAGACTAAACAATTGAATACCGACCCTGTTCGTTCGTAGAGCGTTATGCGACCACTACGTCGTATTCGAACACGCAGGCAAAACCGCAGATCCCGGAGTCGTAGTCAAGGAATGCATGAAATCTAACTAATTTACCTGGATTCTACAAGGGACTGATCGGGTTGACCAGGTGCTTGCTGTGATCAGGCTGGAGCGGATGTGGGGTACTTGAAGTCCTGAGCTGGTTTTCCTCAAGTACAGATGGTATGGTGGTTCGGCTGATTCCTTATCGGCCGGTCCTACTTGTGGTCCGTTTCACGGGAGCAACACTCGAAGTAGGTTGGGCAACGCGGGGTCTAGATGTGGTCCGTTTTTCGGGAGCAACACTCGAAGTAGACTGGTGTGCCGCGGGTCCTACTTGTGGTCCGTTTACGGACCGCGAAGTAGGTTCGATGATGAAAGTTCTACAGGTGGTCCATTTACACTGGAGCCACGCGAAGTAGATAGCTTTCAGAAAGTCTGTAACGAACTGTTTTTGCTAACTTTTGCTCGCAAAAAATGCCGCGGCTAGCTCACAGAGTTTGTATATGCCCGAGCCCAGAAATAACACAGGGTGCTTCGTTTAATAAATATCCCCTTTATTTTGATAAAGTTAAAACGGTGAATCTCACCGGCCGCTCGGCTCAGCCGACTGACCTACCGACCGCTCGTCCTCCCGTCGATCCCCGATAACCGCTCCGGGTTGGTGCTAATACACACGCCCTCCCAAAGCTTCCGCCCAGCAGGACGTGTGGCCTTGGGGCCTAACACCGAATCGGCTCACGGTTCCCTCCGTTTGGACTCACATCTTCCAGTTGCGGGGCCTGTGTTGTCGTCGCTGCTCTCCTGTCGTCGGTGCTCTCTTGTCGTCGCCGCTGCTCTTGTCGTTGGCGCCGCTCCTGTTGCTGCTCCCGTTGTCGCCGCTATCCCTAATCCTAAATCCTAACATTTGAACGCGCCCGCGGAGGCCAGCCCGGAACGGTTACATTCCTCGATGATTCCTCTTTCTCCTTCTTCCGTGCGCGCCGCCGGGCTGGTTCCTCTGCCCCCGCTGCTGCCGTCTGCACTCGACGCATTTCTTTTCTTCCGTACTTTCTAAACACAGCCGTGCTAGCTTGCCTTGATGCTTGTATATTGTGACATGCTGATGCATTTTGATTAGATCAAATTACTAGTGTGTATATAGGGTAGTAGGTCTTGGCAATAGGTGCCAACAAACCCCAAATTCGGGCTCGTTCCCACGTCCAAATCAATAACGAATTTTAGATGCCTAAACATAAAATCAAATTTCAAAAGTAATTAACCCATTCGACCCCGAAGTTGCCTGTGAGCAATTTCAAAAGTTTAACGGCTATTGGTAGTCGGTGCTTTTGTTTTTGTGTGTTTATTCTTCGAGATAACGGTGCTTTGATGTGTATACTTATAATGTAAGCAAAAAAATTCTAGTTTGCGAATCATTTGACGAAATTATTTGGAATGTGCTGGACGTGCCTCGCGTAAAAAGTGTTTGTTGTATTGTGAGGTATATTGGAAAAAAAGTGATTTACTTTTAAATTACGCATTAAAAGTTGAAGAATGTGAGTGAAATTTGTTAATAAATGAATTCTTTAATGCATGTTGTAGTTCAATCTAATTGATTTCTATTAAAAAACAGCTGAGGAATTTTCAAAGTAATAAAGTTGCTTGTGAGCAACCTTGGGCCATTGCACCACCAAAATATGAGACCAAAAGAAAAAGGTTTATCAAATGATGATATTGAGAGAATTGTCAACTTCGATTGGGATGTCTCCAGTGTCGAAGAAAGTGGTGATGAAATGGAAGACATCTCTGAAGACAGGGACAGAGATAGAGACAGAGATAGAGACAGAGATAGAGACAGGGATAGGGATAGGGATAGGGATAGGGATAGGGATAGGGATAGGGATAGGGATAGGGATAGGGATAGGCGAGGTGGGAGGGGGCCGGGGGATACCGGAGTCGTCAACAATCTCGGCAAGGACGTGCGCGGCAAGAAGCACGA
Organism: Drosophila anomalata; assembly: GCA_035046425.1. NCBI lineage: Eukaryota > Metazoa > Arthropoda > Insecta > Diptera > Drosophilidae > Drosophila > Drosophila anomalata. The sequence continues at coordinate 24,489 of JAWNNY010001694.1, forward strand.
CGTCAATATCAACATCATATCCGACGGGGGCACTGGCCACGCCCACCCGCACCGCAAGCTGGGCGGCGGTGCCAGCGGCAGCGCCAGCAGCAACCGTAGCCGCCAGGTCTAGGGTCCGGGTGGTCAGGGGTCAAGTCCGGGGCATCGCAGCTCCCTGAAACTGACCGCCGAGTGCCTCTCGAACGTCACGGCCTCCACCTACTGCAACGGGAATGGGAGCGGAAACGGAACCAGCATCGCCATCCCGGACGACAGCAGCACCAGCAACTACGGAGACGGGGAGGAGAGCTCCGTGGTGACAGCATGATTGTGCCGCCGCAGCGGTGGCCTCCGGGCGGCGTCGCCCTCCTGCGCCACAAGGATGTCTCGTTCAGCGAGTGCAGCAGCAGCACATTCTCCTCCAGCACTTTGGAACGGGACCTGGAGATCATGGACCAGCTGGAGCGGGAACGGAGCATGGACATCCTGGAGATGTTGCAGCGGGATCGGGAGAGGGAGCGGGAACGGGAGAAGGGGGGTCGTGGGCGGCAGCTGCTGGACATCGAGAAGCTATATGCCCAGCGGTCGCCCAAAGGGGGCGTGGCCAGGGGCGGCAGCGGTGAGGGCGGCCTGGCCCTGGTCCTGCCCGGCAGCGATCCCCTCAGCAGCCTCTCTCAGTCCCAGTCCCGGTCCCTGGCCACGGAGTACAGCCTCTGCTCCACTCTGGAGACTAGCGGAGGGTCAGTGGCGCCGCCGTCGGACGAGATCCTTCCGAAGGCGTCCCAGATCCGGCAGAACATCGAGGAGGTGGACGATGAGGAGGTCGTACCGCCGGACTTCTACGACAGCTATAACAGGAACCCCAATGTCAAAATGTATTAAATGTAAAGACACCTATGCTGTAACAACAATAAAAACTGTTTTATGTCTTACCATACTTAAAAATTGAAAATAAACAAAAATAACCATCAACTAAAAATGTATTCTTTAATATACACTATGGCCCAACGTTGCCCACAAGCAACATCCGGTAGCGCCCAAACTAGTGGGGGTGGGGAGTTCAAACTTTACTCGAATACTGCTTGGCCCAATACAAACAGAATACAACAAAAAAAAAATTTTTTTTTCGACAGGGAAAAAGTTGGGGTCGAAAGGGTTAAAAAAAAATGAAATTCAAGAGAACGAACACACTTGTCTTTTAATAGTAATTAATCAAAGAGAACCATTGATCGGTCAGATCCCTAAGCACCTCTCTCTGCTTACTCAATGTGGAACTTATCCGATCCCAATTAAAACCCTACTCCCTAATCAGCTAACAAGTTACAGTTCAAGTTACAACAAGTGGTTAAAAATTACGGTGGTACCCCAGGAATACTCGGAATCTTCATCAGGGAAATCGAGGACGATCCCAGACATGCATTGATTATCTTCGGAGGAATCAGGGGAATCCTAATCATGGCATTTAAAGAGAATCAAACGTAAGGGAATCTGTTGAAACGTCTTGGAGAAACTGAATTTATGAATAGTATAACTAAGTTAATCTTAGAGCTGGAAAAAAGATTCAGAAGAATATTTTAAAAACTCAAATTGGAATCTAACCGTCGATAAAATTAATTGTACTTGACTGTTTCAAAAACCATTGAGAAAAAACTTCCCGTTAGATTATACATGCCCTTAGAAATGATATTTCAACTATTATGAAATTAAAACAACAAAGGAAACAAAGGAAAGGACGATTTCTCTCTTTATCTTAAAGCGGACGGACGTGTTTTTTTTTTGTGTGCACTGCGTTTTTATAAAATTTGTAATAAGCTTAAACAATCGGTGTTTATTTCTATACACATAAAAAAAAATAAAAGGGTGTGTCAAGCCTACGCAAGACAGAAGTGAAACTTCTAGTATTCCTCTCTCTCTATTTTCATTTCATCATCTCTATTTTCTCTCTTAGGTTAGTTTGAAAATTAGAGGTTAAATAATTCAACGACGAAGCATGAATTTGCTTTTTCTAATATTTTCTTATAGATGAATGACGTTCGATTAATGTATAGTTCCAAAAATTTTCAATTTATTCACAAGTATACAATATTACATAAATAACAAGAAAGGAAAGCTAACTTCGGGCGGAGCCGAAGTTTATATACCCCTGCAGTTGAGTCACAGTCCGCTAGGTGGCGCCACGCATCTTATATTATTGGATATATAGCAGATCGTATATAGTCGGCCGATCCTTATGAAATTTGGCAAATCAGATTATTTTGTCCAAAATAGAATCTGTACCAAGTCCCATCTTTCTAACTTAAAAAACACCAAAGTTATGCCAATTTCGATCGTTCTATGACAGCTATAGGATATAGTCGGCCGATCCCTATGAAATTTTGTACATAAGATATTTTGGTCAAACATAACATGCGTGGAAAGTCCCAACCCTCTAACTTAAACAACACCAAAGTTATGGCATTTCCGATCAATCAGTTATATGGCAGCTATAGGATATAGTCGGCCGATCCCGGCCGTTCCGACTTATGTACTACCTGCAAGGAAAAGAAGGATGTGTGCAAAGTTTCAACTCGATAGCTCTAAAACTGAGAGACTAGTTTGCGTAGAAACCGACAGACAGACAGACAGACAGACGGACAGACGGACAGACGGACATGCTCATATCGACTCAGGAGGTGATCCTGATCAAGAATATATATACTTTATAGGGTCGGAGATGTCTCCTTCACTGCGTTGCACACTTTTGACCAAAATTATAATACCCTCTGCAAGGGTATAAAAATTACAAAGAAATTACAATGACAATTTACCAATCATGTGCCATTTTCATTGTCAATTTCATGAATATCATTTCCTAATGTCGTGATAATTGGGTTATGGTAACTAAAGTGCGAGATATATACGTGAGCACTTAAATCCTTAATGAATCGTGCAAAAACTGCATCGATTGTTGTCCCGTGTCTAGTCGTGCTAGTGTTCCTATCATTAACAATATCCAAATTGAGTGTGTTTTTGAAAAAGTTCAATAACGCAGTTCGCTGGTGTCTGAGAGAGAGGAAAGAAGAGAAGAGAGACAACGTTCGTGAGCGGCTCTCCCACCTCAACAAGCGCATATGGTGAGAGAGGGACAGTGAATGGTGAGGGGGGTGGGGTACTCGCATTTTCGTGTCGATCCTGACTCGGTTTTACTCCGTCCCCGAAAATCCATTACGCGCCTAAAGAAGTTTCACTTCAAAAAATAAACAAATTGCAATCTTTAGATCCGTATCGCTTCGCGTGTGCAGTGATATATTTGGAGGTAAAATAATAATTTGATTAATTTTCCTTCCAAACATAGCCCTGCTCTGCTTCTTCATCTCTTACGGTGTTGCTTCTATCCAATTGCTTCTACTCTCGCTCAATAGAAACTCTTATCTCTATTCTTTGCATTTTACTAACTCGCACTAACTGCTCTCTTTAATCTCCCCCTTTCGTTTCCCTGGTACAGTGGTACAAGGTTCATCAATAATATTAATAAATTTAATATTGAATTTTTAATAAATTAATTATTGAATTCTTAATAATTTTTAATAAATGAATTATTTAGTTTTTAATAATTATGGAATTTAAACTGATCTGTGCGCTGAAGTCTTGTAATAAGACAATCTCCTCTTCCCAGCCTACCATCCACTGCTGGCTTTGTGAAACCGTCTTACACGCTAAGTGTGCCGGGTTCACGGCCTCAGTTTCGGATGCAATATAACGTAGGTCTGGCCTTCACTTTTGCTTTAGCAATTATCCGATATGTCCCCTGTGGCATCGCTTCAAGTGATCCCAGACCCAATAATTCAAACCACTGTAACAGTCACCAAACAGGGTAATCAACCGTCCGGAACCCCGGTACGTACTGATGCCGCAGTATTAGTTGCAGCGGCACCAAAACCCTTGCAGGTGATTCCACCATCGAACCACATTTTTGTTTCCCGGCTTGCCCCTGATAGTTCTGGAATTAAACAAAAGTCGACATAAAGGTGGTAGATATTACAAAATATAAATACTCATATTCATCATATATATATATATATATCGGATTGTATATAGTTGGCTGATCTTTATGAGAATTTCCCCATTGTTAATTGAGATTATTTTATCTCGTCGCGAGAAACCGAAAGACTGGAGAATGATGGCTGTAGGAATTAAATTATTGCAAAAAAACGAAAAATGCGTGCACTCTGTTCAACGTTATAAATTCGAGTATATATTCATATCAACAAAAACTTAAGCCTAGCTTATCTAATGCGGCGAAGCGGGGCGAATTCATGGGAGAGCGCAAGTGAGAGCTTTACTTGCGCTCCCGCTCTGCCCTAAACTAACTTATACTAGACTTCATAACATTCCACTTAATTATCTACATTAATTACACACCAGCCCCGTTGAAGGCCTTCATTAGGCTTCAACTACTGGCAACCTCGCCAGCTTGTGGACTGCTCTCCTAAATACTGTTCCTCTACTCGTCCTGACGTCGGCGACCCTGACCCTTCCGTCCGCGCCGGCGTGAGTCTCGACGACCCTGGCGGTGATCCACTGCTGGGGCGGCTGGTTGTCCTCGGCGACCAGGACCAGATCGCCCTTCCTGACATCCTCCTGCTCCCGCTGCCACTTCGACCGCGCCTGTAGGCCCAAGACGTACTCCCGGGACCAACGCTGCCAAAACGTTTGCTTGATTGACGAGACAAGCCGCCATCGCCGCAAGCACGTTAGACCCTGCTGGTCCGGGGTCCGCGCTGCCCACCGCTCGTAGGAGTAGGTGCTTTGCAGACTTCACACCTGCCTCCCATAGTCCGCCCATGTGCGGAGCCCGCGGCGGTATGAATGCAAATACGCATCCTTTTCTTGATGCGTATTGCCGCAGCTCGTCCGCTTCGCTCTCGATTTGGTGCCGCAGTGCCGCGAAGTGGCGACTCGCTCCGACGAAGTTTGTCGCGTTGTCGCAGTGCACGATCTGCGGACATCCTCGGCGCCCAACGAACCTTTGGAAAGCCAATAAAAAGGAATCAGTTGACAAATCGGAAACTACTTCTAAATGTACTGCTTTAGTCGAAAAACAAACAAACAGGGCAATGTAGGACTTGTATGGTGGCCTACCACGAATTTTCAAGGTCGTCTCAATAGGGCCACAGAAATCCACGCCAAATATGGAAAATGGGCGGAGAGCACGAACTCGACCTAAGGGTAAATCTCCCATGATTTGAGTCATCAGATGAGGCTTGCATTTAAAACGGCGTATGCATGACCGCACTATCTGACTGCAGACTTCCTGCGCGTTTACTATCCAAACGCGCTGTCGCAAGAGACTCACTGGTGCTCGTGGACCCACATGAAAATTCGACTCGTGCAAGTATCGGACGTAGCTCTGAACAAATTGAGAGCGCTTCGTCAACAATACTGGTAATACTGGCAACAACGAAAAGGTAAGCCCAGCCTGAGAGGTTTTTATGGACAAACGGACTTAGCTTCTATAGGCTTGGGCTAACAACAAGATTTTTTCTAACATTTTTAATTTCCTCTTGATACTCGTGCTCTTGGACTATCTGGACAATTTTATTAAACGCGTCTTGATATTCGACAGGTGAAGGTACATTATCAGAAGTAACTACTAATTTTTTACACTTCTTTATAAAGCGGAAGCCATGTAAACGAACACTCGCAGCAGTTTTAAGTGAGAGGAAAATCCTTCTATGACTTCCAACAAATATGAGGTAGAGACCATTGCAGTCAGTCCGACCGCACTCTTCTTTGCTTCCATCTGCAAAATCTCTGGTGACGGATCAAACCGAGGGCTCGTTGGCCACTTATCTTCCGGCTCCGTTAAAAACGATGGACCTGTGAACCAGATTGATTCCACCGTCTTTGTTACGTCTCCACTTCTTGACACAATATCTGCCGGGTTCTGTTTAGTTGGTACATGTCGCCACGTGCTGTCCTCTGACCACTCTTGAATCTCAGCAACTCTATTTGATACGAACGTTGACAACGACGATGGATGGGAACCAATCCAATGAAGACATACTTCAACATACTTATTTTGCGACAGAGGTCCGCGAGAAGGTGAGCGGCACATAACTCAAGACGGGGGAGCGTCTTTGTCTTGAGCGGCGCTACGTTCGACTTTGCTGTCAACAATGAGACTTTACTACCTTCTGCAGATTTGCAACGGAAATATACCCAGGCTCCATAGGCTCTCATCGATGCGTCAGAAAAGGCATGAATTTCAATTGGTGACATTGGCTATCTCATCACAAATCTCGGTATTGAGATCTCTTCTAACTGTGACAAGGCAAGCTGAATTTTGTTCCATGCGGTTTCCAAGTGCAGTGGAATGGACTCATCCCAATCTAGCTTATTGAGCCAAAGTTCCTGTAACAGGATCTTTCCTTTAATAAGGATCGGGCTTAATAAGCCAAGAGGGTCGAAAAGCTTTGACGTCACCGAAAGAATATTCCGCTTAGTCGCCCTTTGACCCATGACTGACATATCAATTTCGAATTTAAATACATCATCTTTAGGAACCCAAACGATTCCTAATGTTTTTGTCAGCTC
>JAWNNY010001696.1:0-111981 GCA_035046425.1 Drosophila anomalata
CGGTTGGGCGGGAGGTGGGCTGTACGTATGCAGTGGGAACCGCGCGAAAAAAAAAAAAAAACTCCAGAGGATGCGCATGTGCTGAGTTACGGTTTATTGTAATGTTGAAGTTGTTGAAATTATTGTTAAGCGGATGCCCGTGTGCTGAGTTGCCGGTTATTGCAATGTTGCGGCTATTGACATTTTAGTGATGTAATTATTGTTAGCTTTTCCCGTCTATATTTTTGCTTGTCCTCAAGCAAATTATCAGAAATATGGGGGATCGTTGAACTTTATTTGAGGTAGATCCCTCCTTGCTGGATGGAGTACCAGACTGTCATTTTTAATTAATTCGGGTTGTAATGGACCATCGTTGACTTGAAGCGTAACATTCTCTTTCCGTCTGCATAAGATGTAGAGTCCGACGCTGATGATCGTCACCAAAGAAAAGAGAGTAACCAGGCTAATTGTGTTTAGGTTGGCTTGCTTGAGGAGATTTTGTACTCGGCCTATGTTGTCTATATGTAATGCTTCTAAAGCTTTTAGAGACAAAATCTTGAGGCGTTGTTCCTCTGTTGGTGTCATCTGTATAATAGGGGTTCCGATCTTGGTTATAGTGTTTTCAAGGTTACTAAATGGTTGCCTGTTGATCAGAATTGTTTCGTTGGATAAATGAATTAAATAAGGGCCTTTAAGACATGTTTCGTTATTGTTCCAAGTTATGTTGCTACAGGGGGGGTGTTGCAGCCATAGCTACTAAGGCTTTCGGCTGGCTCTAAATTTATATTTATTATTACTATTATTGTTTAATTAATATTCAAGTTAAATAATATTCAAGTTTTTAGCTAAATTACTACATAATTACAATAATACCTAATATAAACGTATTCAAGTATGGGGGCTAAATAGTCTGTATATGTTTGATTAATTTTAATAATTATTGTTTAATTAATATTCAAGTTAAATAATATTCAAGTTTTTAGCACAATTACTAAATAATTACAATAATACCTAATATAAACGTATTCAAGTATGGGGGCTAAATAGTCTGTATATGTTTGCTTGATCTTAATGACTACTAATATTGTGTTGTTGGACATTTAATTATTAATTGTTTACTATTAGACGAGGTTTAATATCTTTGTTTTCTTAATAAAGTTTAGGATGTTGAGGATGTTGGTGTTTGTGGGGTTTGAAAGGGAAGAGTGGAGATTACCATTAGGAAGGGGAATACGAGCTGGGTTAAAAGCTATACATTCATTGAGTATGTGGTTTAACGTCATTGGGGCTTGGTTGCAAAACTGGCAGGTATTGGATGTTGAATGCATCAATCTATACTGATGGGTGAGTCTTGAAATTTGAAATATTCGTCGTTTTTCATATGGATTACGGTATTATTTTTCTTTACCGGCTTTATTATAATATTTTCATAATCTCTTGATTCGAGTATAGGGATTTTAACAAAGTAGAGCAGTACAGTTTTATTATGCAATATGGACATGTCCGAAAACTCCAATGGTTCTTCTATTGTTAGTGGTAGTAGGTTATCATTTTTAAAATTTTGACTTATTATTTCAAATTCTTCTTCATTAAGGAGTATTGAATTTATTATATTTACTCTTGCCCATTCTATTGCGTACTTAATATTCATAATATTTTCCTGTATCAATCTTACCTGATTCTGAAAACTAATGGCTATTTCATTGCGAAGAAACCTATCCTTCCTGATAGCATTCGTTAAATCATTTGATATCTTTGTGAGTTTATTTATTCTTTGTTCCAGCTGCCTATTTATTATGATTTGCTGATCGTTATTTGAAATTAGATGATCGAAATTATTTTCTATCGCGATAAGATTATTATGATCGGGGGTACCGGCCACATACTTCCAGGCCGATCCAATCCAGTTTATGGATCTAGTTCTATTAGAGATAGAGCAAGTTCTATTTTTTGTTTCAAGGTGTTTTATAGAGTATTTGTTTTTAGATCATTATTTGCGTAATCGTGTAATTTATTGAGGATGGTTTCTATCTGCTTTAGGTCTATTACATGGACTATTGTAGTTGTGGAAACTTGCACTTTCCCTATACCCTTAAAGATAGTTATTGTCTGTTCGTCGGTGAAGTTTGTTATCTCCATAAACCCATTTGCTGGTCTCAAATGCAGCATCAGTAATCTGTAAAAAGGGGTTATTGTGTTTTTATATTAATTTTGTGAACTATTTTCCCAGATTCGGTTAGTATTGTTGTGCCCTTATCTTCTTTGACTATTTCTATAGCATCTCTTGGTGAGAGTTTAGTTCCTAATCTTACATTTCGTTTGATACAAATTTCTTGTCCTGGCTGATAATTTTGAATTGTCTTTCGGTCTTTGTTGTGATTTTTTAAATCTAATTTTTGTTTCTGCTTAATTCTGTCAATGTTATCCTGCCTTCATTTTTCATAGGTTTCTGGATTGGCAGTTATATTTCTCCCAAAAAATATGTCAAGAGGTTTTTTTGAAGTCACTGAATGTACTGTGGAATTATATTCGTAAATGGATCTGTCCAATAGTTCCTCGAAAGTTCTTAGCTCTTGTTTAGCTTTGAGACAACGCATGATCTCTGAAAGTGTCGAATGAAATCTTTCTATTTGTCCGTTTACAGAACATCTATAAGGTGGGGCTTTGTAAATTTCTATTTTAATTGGTCACGGAGCATGAATTTTATAGTCTCTGAATTAAACGATTAAATTAAATTTATCGTGTAATGGTTTTTTTGTATCTTAAATTGCTTTTGATTTAATGATTTTGGCCTGTGCTAGTTTTGAAAATTTGTCTATTGCGGTTATGACTAACTTCTTTTCTGTTGAGTAAATATCTATATGAATAATGTGACCTAGATACTGTGGGATAGGGGTTTCTTTAAGTTCTGGGTTTGGTGGCTTGCGAGCGTATTTTCGCTCTAAACATACTCAACACTGCTTAATGAGATTATTTATTTTTTGTCTCATTCTTGGGAAATAAAATTTATCTGCTAACTGTGTTTTGTTTTCCTCCACTCCCCTATGAGCTCTATTATGAATTTTAAGAATTTTCTCATTTTGCTCAACTTCTGTTTTAAGGTCCTTTGTCTGTAAGTTTGTGAATCTTATTTTAATATTTCTAAAATGTTGTGAGTATAGTCTTTGGATTATTCCCATATTATTTCTGTGGTTTTAATCCCGTTTATGACGGATGGGTTCATATATTTTTTTAGAATTGCTAACATTTCCTGTTCGGTATAATTTGATCGATCTATTATGTGCCTAAGAAAGGTTGGGAATGGAATGCTAAACTTGTAGTCGCTTAATTGGCTATTGTTTATAAGAAGCTGGTTTTTAAATGCATTAATGGGGGTTTCCACACTAACGATGAGGTGTTTACCTGAGCTTTTTGCGCTATGTTGTGTTGACGTTACTGAATTAATTGGTCCACTTCTCGATAACGCATCTGCTACTACATTCGTTTTCCCTGGTTTATACAATAATTCATAGTCGTATTCTTCGAGATATGCTTTACACCTTTTTACTCTAGGATTTCCATTCCAACTTCTCAGAGGTTAATGGTCTGTAAAGATTTTTAACTTTGATTTTCCATACAAGTAGTTTCTGAGTGCTTTTAAAGCCCAGATGATGGCAAGCATCTCCTTCTAATTGGTGGCATAGTTCTCTTCGGCTCTCGACAAGGTCCTAGATATGAATGAAATGGGTCTCTCTCCTTATGACAACACCGCACCTATGGCATAGTTAGAAGCATCTGTGGTTAAATGAAATTCCTTTTTGAAATCAGGATAATGCAAGACAACTTCGTCTGATAAAAGAGCGGTTTGAATTTTGGTAAAGGATTCTATGGCATCTGTGTTCATGTCAAGAAGTTTTTTCCTGGACTCATTTTTGGACACACGTCCGTCTTCCCCTCTTAAAAGAGGGGCAAAATCTCTTATAAACCTTCGGTAATATCCGGCTAGTCCAAGAAACGCCCGTAGATGTTTTATCGTTTTTAGTTGGGGGTAATTGGCAATTGTCATGACCTTGTTCGGGTTAGTTTCGATACCTTTTTCAGATATAACAAATCCGAGGAATTCAATTTAGTTTTTGTAAAACTCGCATTTGTCTAATGTACATTTTATGTTGGCTTCTTGCAAAGTTTGAAATATAGTTTCTAGATTTTTAGTATGAGATTTGAAATCTTTGCAATTTATGAAAATTATTATGTCGTCTATGTAGGTGAAACATATCTTACCGATATGTTCCCTTAATATATCAAGTGCCCGTTGAAAAATGGCAGGCCCGTTTTTGAGACTGAAGGGAAGTCGTGTAAACTCATATTTTCCGTTGTTAACGGAGAAGGCAGTCTTTGATATATCGGATGATTTTAGAGGGATTTTGGTGGAATCCACTTTTAAGGTCGATGACAGAGAATATTTTGTTATTTCCTAATTGTGCTAGAATTTCATTTATCTCAGGGATAGGGTATTTATCTGCTATTATTACTTTGTTAAGCTTTCGATAGTCAATGACCATTCTAAATTTCCTTTTTTCACAGGCGTCTATTTTCTTTGGGACAATCCACACTGGTGAGTTGTATGGGGAACGTAAAGGTCGAATAATACCGTCCTCTAGGAGTTTTTTGATTTGTTTGTCAATTTCATCCTTTAAGGACATTGGGTATTGATAGAATTTTGACCAAATTGGGTGTTCAATTGTTGTTCTTATTTCTGCTTCTACCTTGGTTGCATATGTCAGTTTTTCATTTGGTTTTGAAAAAATTTCCGGGTAATTGCTTAAAAGATTTTCGAATTCTGTCTTCTGTGATTCTGCCAAATGATTTGTCCGGGGTGTAATACAGTTTACTGAATCACACTTTTCTCCTATTATTTTGAATATAATTGTATTTTTTACTATCATTATCCCTCGTGCGTTTAATTCGCGTAGGCTATCGTTGCCCAATATTGCGTCGAAGGTCTTGAGGGTTGGTAACAGGAAAAATTTCACGGTTAGGTCAGGTCTTTTGAATAAGTAGGCCCTCTTATGATGGGTGATGGGTATGCTTCCGCCTAAAGTTATGGCTCTAAAGGGCCTCTCATTGGGTTTCGGGTCAGTAACTAGGTTCGGTTTAATGTAATTTTTATTAGAGCCTGTATCTATGAGAATTTTGATGGTTTGATCACCCATTTTACACTTGAGATAAGGTAGTGTGGAGGACCCTACAAAATTCAGTTCTGTGTTATTTCATTGTTCTGTGTCTTCGTCATACTCTTCTAACTGAGCTCCCTCCATATTTCTATTAGCTAAAAACTCCTGCTGTCTGTTTTCTGTTCTCTGTACCTGTCTATTACCTGTAGATGTTTTAGGCTGTGAAACAGTTTCTAACATTGGTGGTCTCATGAAGTTGCTATTATTTGCCATTAAGAAATTATGAATATAGGGCGTTGTTATTTTATTAATTATTTGAGAAAAATATAAAGTGTAATTACTACGTTATTACCCTTCCTATATGTGAGTTAACACCTAAAATGTCAAATACTAGATAATATTAATATAACGCTAAGTCCAAGCACATAAGTTCTTAATAACAACTGCAAAAGAGCTTACGTAACCGCATTGAGTGCACCGTGCACCGGATGCAATACGATGCCGTGGCACCAATAAGGGTCACACGGATCGAAAGACACGTGCGCTGAGTAAGCATTGATTATGCTTGCAATCGTGGGAAAGCCAAAAGAAAGAAAACACCCAAATATTTGGCAAAGCTCACTGAACTTAAGGGCAAGTGCATCCACCAACAACACAATGCACTTGCATTGACCAATCAGCAATGAAGATATGGACTTAAGCTACAGCAACAACATCAGCTACCAATGACATCGAGGGATACCAGCAGCAACCGCGACCGAGATCGCGGCAGCGATGGAGCAACGCATAGGTGTAATTATTAATTATAAGAAACACAATTGTCAGTTCTTATCCGATACTCAAATAAACAAAATGTGAAAAAGATTAATTTCTTTTTCTTTAAAGAATATTAATAAAATCTTTTTAACTGGCGCCCGAGCAGGGACCTGGTGAAAAACCGCGAAAAGATACAAGTTCCGAATCTCGTTCAGATCGGTAAAAAAATCCCGACGTTCGGCTATATCTTCAATTAATTAAGAAAACGCCAAACACCGCGATTCGGAAGTGCAAAAGTGCCGTTAAAAAAGAAACGCTACAACGCACTCCTAAAGGAATTGTACCTAGCGGAAAAACCAGGCTCCAACATTTATCGCTGTGATCCCTTCAGTACCCGTTCAGAGGGAACGTGATCCAGGTATAAAGGAGGCTCCGTAGTAGTCCCACACACAGGAAGAATCGTTGCTGCCGAAATGATTTTAATGTAAGCTAGTTAAGAAATATTTGAAAACAGAAAAATCCATAAGAAACCTTGAGTAAAATAAACACGAACAAAAAATTAATATTTCAAATCGAAAATAAGAGGAAAACCTCATCATGAAATTAAACAAAAAAAATTTAAAGAATAATATTAAAAGGGATATAAAAATTAAGTTTAAGGAAATCCCAATCAAATCATACAAATTAATAACATATGCTCCAATTAAAATCTTACGAAGATCTAAACTAGAATTTTTAGAAAAAATTAAATATAATTCGCTTGACATCCAAACAACTAACCCTCATAAGACCATTAACGATCATCTATTAAAAACCTCATTAAAATGACAGGACTGAACAGGACTTGGTAGATAGGATGGAAAGTCTTGCAGGACCTTCGTCTTCTGTAAGGACGAGTTCGAAACTACTGACGAAAAAAGACATTGAAGAGAAAATTAGGGACATACTTCAAGAGAATCTAGCTGGGTTGGTAAAGGAAATCATTAACCCAAACAAGGACTTTTCAAACTTGTCAGACCAAATAATTAAAAGGGAACTAAGAAGCTTCATGGCAAGCGGAATCCGAACAACAGGAATCCATTGATATGTCAGAATTATATTTTTTAGAATAAACCGTTCCTCCTTACCCTATTTTAAATTAACTATCGGGAACGGCAAAACTCTGAAATTCTTAATTGACACCGGCTCAAACCAAAATTACATTCAAGCGAAACTAGTACCAAGCCCTAAACTCAATAGTAACAACTTTACAGTAAATTCAGTAGGAGGGAATAATGAAATAAAACAACATACAATAGTTAAACTTCCCAACATATCAGATACCCCACTAAAATTCTTTCTATTAGATACACTGAAAACCTTCCATGGAATTCTAGATAACGACACTATGAAAAAACTAGGGGCAATAATAGATGTTAAAAATGATATTCTGCTGTTGGAAAATAATAGGAAAATTAAAATCCATCAATTAGAGGCACAAGCCAGAGTCTGGCAGCATGCCACTCACTCAATGAGTACACCCGAAAAACACCGGGTGTTTTATACATCCGAGTGCCTTTCGTGCACAAAGTTTCGGGTACGAGTAGTTACTGTGTCAAAAAATTTCGGGTGTGTTTACACACACATGATTTTGAGTACTTGCCTTTTCTTTACTCTGTAAAATTTTTGAAAATCAATCGTAGGCACTGATGAAAAAAAGATGATTGGAAGGAAAGGCACAAAAAAAATTTCATAAAACAATAATAGGCAAGGATGGTTTTATTAAAATAACTTGAACATATATATTAATTTATAATAACATATAAAAAATAAAAAACATTGAATTTAAATATTAGGGGACTTTATTGAAATTAAAATATTTAAGCTTCGCGTGAATTTTTAAAGATGGAGTGGAGAAAAATTATGTTGTCTACAGACTTTGGTGTAAGCCTATTCCTCTTTTCGGTCATAATATTACCGGCCATAGAAAACACCCTCTCACAGGCGGCACTACTGGCAGGTATAGAAAGGACTTGCAGTGCAAGATGAGAAAGTCGGGGGTATGCATTTTTATTTTGATTCCACCAATCAGTTGGTTCAAAAGAGCCACTCTTTCTCGGCAATACCTTTCCAGTTCTTCTAATGACGTTTCGGATGTATAGTCATTAGGGTGGACTAAATTTGAAAAAAAAAAAAGATTGCTTAGAAGCAACTGAGGGGGGTGTAAGTCTCATTGGGTTATTGTTATTCAAAATGAAGCTTGAATTGGAATCTTGATCGTTTTCGGCGGTATTCATTTCCATTTGGTAAACGCAAAAAGATTTTATCTCATGTAAATCTTGTTGTTGAATTACAGTAGCTGGTGGATAAAGGAAAAAGGCGACTTTATGCCAAATGCTTAAATTTTCCTTCCAAATAGCGTTTATGTGATTCAAAAGATTTTCTTTTAATTTAGCTATTGATAAAAAGTCTGTCATTTGAGTTTCGCATAGTTCACAGATTTTTGCGATTGAAGGAACTACGAAGCAAATTGAGGGAGATTTACAAATTTGTAGCTCTTTAAAAACCCTCTTAAAGCCCTCTAATAACGCCACTAAAGATTTTAGTTCTGCTAAATTTACATTTAGGACAGGTGCAGTTGGCGTCTCATTTATAATTTTGTTGACCTCCGCCCAGTTGTCAACAATTGATTTTAGCATGGTATAGTGGGAGTTCCATCGGGTGGGGCACGGGTTTTTTAAGGTGGTTTGTAAATGGTGTTGCATATTAGATTTTTTAAAATATTTTACCACCTTCTTGCACGTGTCCAAGGTATCCGCCAAATCCGTTGCTTCACTGAAGGAGCTTTCCAACGCGTTAGACAAGAGATGGGTGCTGCAGTTTAGTCGGGTATATTCTTCCAAAGCTTTCTTTATGTTTGATCCTCGATCAGTTACAAATTTAACTTTTTCTACTTTGTCTATGTTGAAGTCGGCGAAGAGGGTCCGCAGTTTTCTCGAAATGTTATCCGCTGTGGACCTCTGGTACTCCATCGATTTAATTCCCAGGACCAGACTTTGCAGTCTAGCGTCCTTGAAAAAGTGGACGGTTACTCCTAGAAGTTCCGCTGCACGTAGTTATCCGTCCACATGTCGACTGTGGCTGACACATCTCCGGCATTTACAGCGTTTTTTAAATTTTGCGCCAATTCAACTTTTTTTTCGGCCGCTTCCTTTCCGGTGTTTATTAAAATTAAAATATTTAAGCCTCGCGTGAATTTTTAAAGATGGAGTGGAGAAAAATTATGTTGTCCACAGACTTTGGTGTAAGCCTATTCCTCTTTTCGGTCATAATATTACCGGCCATAGAAAACACCCTCTCACAGGCGGCACTACTGGCAGGTATAGAAAGGACTTGCAGTGCAAGATGAGAAAGTCGGGGGTATGCATTTTTATTTTGATTCCACCAATCAGTTGGTTCAAAGCCCTCGGTTAGAGCCACTCTTTCTCGGCAATACCTTTCCAGTTCTTCTAATGGCGTTTCGGATTTATAGTTATTGTACAGGATTCTTGTACAAGAAATGTACATCGTGGATCGTCCAGGATTGCCGGCCTTTCACAGCAGTGTCGGGACCCGGATTTAAAGAACTTGTGAAATTTTTCATTAAAATAGGAGCCACTTACGGAAGCAACGTAAATATTGAAGATTTACTTCCCGATCCGACAACTCTAAGCCGAAACACCGGAAAGGAAGCGGCCGAAAAAAAAGTTGAATTGGCGCAAAATTTAAAAAACGCTGTAAATGCCGGAGATGTGTCAGCCACAGTCGACATGTGGACGGATAACTACGTGCAGCGGAACTTCCTAGGAGTAACCGTCCACTTTTTCAAGGACGCTAGACTGCAAAGTCTGGTCCTGGGAATTAAATCGATGGAGTACCAGAGGTCCACAGCGGATAACATTTCGAGAAAACTGCGGACCCTCTTCGCGGACTTCAATGTAGACAGCCTTGAAAAAGTTAAATTTGTAACTGATCGAGGATCAAATATTAAAAAAGCTTTAGAAGAATATACCCGACTGAACTGCAGCACCCATCTGTTGTCCTCCTGTACATCGAAACCCATCTGTAGCCTCCTTCTTATCCGCATCTGTCAGTTTTTTCTCCTCCGGAGGATTTTTTAATTGAACGCAGCACTTATGTCTCGACAAATTGGAGGTTTGCTTTTGGGAATATTTTAAAACTTTTTCACAAGTGCTGCAAAAAATCCACCCATCCACCAGTGATCCATCTTCTCTTTGAATTTCATATAAAATATTCCATATTAAGCTTTTACCTTTTCCTCTAGGTATCGTTTTAAGTTCGCCACTTGTAATTTTTCGGCGAATAGCTTCGGCTTCACTAGTCATGTTGCTTACTCGGATATCCAATAATGAATGATTGAAGTAAGAAAGTGATACAAAATATGCGGATAATATTTTTGACAACCAATTTCGTCCCCAAAGTGAAACCATAGCAACAGATCAATCTTAAAACACCTAGGTGTTTCTGAAAAGACTCAAGACTTTCATGTGTGTTTTTACTACTCATGTTTTTTTGACACAATCATGATTTTTACTAATCTCTTATTTGTGTGGCAAGTATGATTAATACTTACGAGCGTAAAATACCTGAGTGTCTGAGTGTTTAAAGTCACACATACACAAAGTGAACAAGTGCTAGAAAGGCAATACACTCATTACACTTATTGGAATTTGTGTGTGTCGCATCATGTAATTTTTCTGATGAGTGGAGAGTGCCATCCATATACGAATTTTTATGAGTATGCATAGGGTGCCGAAAAGTGCCACCAGTGCCGTTCTCTGGCACAAGCCGTAAACAAGATCAGACCAACAGACAAATATATGACAGAAACTCAAAGAGAAATAATCAAAAAATTTACCGACACCCATAAAAACCTGAAACTATCCTGAAACTAAACTAACTTACACTACCAGAGTTGTAGGTGAAATTACTACTTCCTCCGATACCCCTGTCTACGGAAAGCACTACCCATATCCGGCATCGCTTAGACAAGAAGTAGAACAACAAATTCAAGAAATGCTGCAGGATGGCATTATTAGACCCTCACGGTCACCCTATAATGCACCAGTTTGGGTAGTCCCAAAAAAACCGACACTAATGAAAAACAAAAATACAGGCTAGCTATTGACTATAGAAAGCTCAATGAGGTAACAATATCCGATCGGTACCCCATTCCTGAAATAGGCGAAATAATCGCACAAGTAGGAAGCAACAGATTCTTCTCAGTACTAGACTTAAAAAGTGGATTTCATCAAATACCACTTAAAGAGTCAGACATGGAAAAAACTGCATTCGCAGAGAATGGAGGCAAATACGAATTTACCAGATTAACATTTGGATTAAAAAATTCACCAGCCATATTTCAAAGAGCTTTAGATGACATTTTGCGAGAACACATAGGGAAAATCTGTTATGTGTACGTTGACGACATCATCGTTTTCAGCAAAACAGAAAACGATCATGCTGAAAACTTGAACAAAGTGTTTCTAACATTACAAAAAGCCATCCACCAACAACACAATGCACTTGCATTAACCAATTAGCAATGAAGATATGGACTTAAGCTACAGCAACAACATCAGCTACCAATGACATCGAGGGACGCCAGCAGCAGCAGCAACCGCGACCGAGATCGCGGCAGCGATAGAGCAACGCATACTCGAATAAAAAAAATGTGAAAAAGATTAATTTCTTTTTTTTAAAGAATATTAATAAAATCTTTTTAACTTGTGTATAGTGTTTAATAAGACTACAAGATGGAATCGCTTTAACATGAAAAAATTAATAATTTCTTTTCCTTTTTACCTAACATTTTCGATTTTAAAAAGAGCGAACACTAGTCGCTGTGAAAAAAACCTGCAGCGCGCTCGCGTTTTTGAGATATCAAATTTCACTGCACCACTGCAAATTCCTCTTGCGTTTACTTATTCGTTTAATTCTGTTTATCAATTATTGCTTGTTATTTTCTACGTTATTTTTTGTTCTTAGTTTTCTTTTATTTTAAGTTTTATTATTTTCCTTACCTTACATTTTTTTCGTCTTTTGTTTTGTTTTTCACTAATGTTCTTATTTGTAATTTTTTTCCGATGGTGCAAAATTTTTCCGTTTTGGTCGTCCTACTAAGGTTCCGTGGCCCATACCCTGACGTGAAGTGTTCTGCAAACTGATCATACAGAACTTGCTTTGGCAGCTACACTTGCGCTTTAAAATGATTTTAATTTATTTTTCGCGAGCCACTGTTTAGGTGGTGAGTTGCTTCGCATCAAATTTTATAGGCGCTCTTAGTAAACGTTTTGCTCTGTCGAGACGTGAGATTATTTTTACACTTAGGATCGTTTTGCCCTAACCTCATTTGCGTTCGTAATGACGGTTTTGCCTTGTTGTAATCGCGATCGGTCCCTGCTCGGGCGCCAGTTAAAACTTTCCTTTTTGTTTGGAAGTTGTAGAACTTTATTCTTTTATGGTAATTTTGAAACTGAAAAACTTAAACCAATTCTACCCTGAGCTAACTAAGGCTTTTCGGCAGAGCCGTCGGCAGAGCGACACCAGAGGCCGGTGGCGTGATTCTTTTCCTAAGAACTCTCTTCCTTCACTTCATAGCGAACGGTCGTGATTATTTTTTGCGCTTGCGATAAACTCTATTTTAGGGACCCCCGGAACGGACTGATGCCGCGGTATTACCGACCGTGGCACCAAAACCATTACAGGTAATACCACCTGTTAGACAAATATTTGTCTCACGGCTAGCCCCCGATACCTCGGAGATTGATATCTCGGCTTATATCAAAGCCAAAACCAAGGCCGTTATTAGAGTGGAAGACATTAGGAAATTTAAATACTCCTACTCGAGGCCCATGTCATCCTTCATGATACGTGTGCCAGTGCCGATGTTTGTGACAATATGTTCGCCTGGCTTCTGGCCAGAGGACATATTTGTACAAGAGCATCAGCTGAGTAAGGTAAAGAAAAAAAACTCGAAGCCTGCTGGAGTCAAGCTCCCAACATCTGTCCAATCCGACTCTTCAAAAAACTAACACGTTTTATCAATCTTACCTATCAGAACTGTCGGGGCCTACGTAGCAAGCTCCCTAGACTTTATTCTGATAGTCTTTCCTTTGCGTCCCATATTATAGTCTTTACTGAAACTTGGTTAAAGCCGGAGATCTTTTGCTCCGAAGTTTTTCCAGTAGGTACACCACGTTTCTGAAGAGGTAAAGTTACCAGAGTTTGGTGATTTCGAATTTATTTGCGTTAAAGTCATATTGTCTGCTCAATCATTGTTTATTACATGTTCTTACATTCCACCATCTTCCGAGCCGCCCACATACTGGCATCACTTGTCGGCTATACAGGCTGTTACCAATCTTATGTCAGATATTGACCTTCTGATAGTTCTTGGCGACTTTAATTTACCAGAACTCAATTGGTCAATTACTGAAAATTTAACTTTCTTATCACTTTCCACCCATCACGATTTCACGGCGGGCATCTTTGACTTGTCCCTAGGCCAGATCAACCAGTACTTTATTCTTTTATGGTAATTTTGAAACTAAAAAACTTAAACCAATTCTACCCTGAGCTAACTAAGGCTTTTCGGCAGAGCCGTCGGCAGAGCGGCACCAGAGTCCGGTGGCGTGATTCTTTTCCTAAGAACTCCAGAGGATGCGCATGTGCTGAGTTACGGTTTATTGTAATGTTGAAGTTGTTGAAATTATTGTTAAGCGGATGCCCGTGTGCTGAGTTGCCGGTTATTGCAATGTTGCGGCTATTGACATTTTAGTAATGTAATTATTGTTAATTTGCATGAGTACAAATTTTTTGATTTCTTGCCTGTAGTTTTTTGAATTTGAATGAGCTATCTTTAAGCGTTAAGCACAAATCTATCCAACACTCACAAATTAATATCAACGACGACATAGAAGCAATAGCAGTGGATATTAAATCAAAACAAAACTTTAAACTATATTCTATCTACATTTCACACAGCAAATCCTTCTCACGCCACAACCTTAACAACGTAGTTAGCATCAACAACGAAACGGTCATGATAACTGGGGACTTCAAAAGCTGGCACCAAAATTGGGGATCTACACACTCTAATTCAAGAGGTAACATAGTTGCTAAATTTATAGAACAATCTCAACTAACCCTTCTAAATGACAAGTCACCAACCCACTTCTCTACACACAACACATTCACAAACATTGATCTTAGCTTCTGTTCCCCCTCACTCACCCCATGCACAAACTGGACTATAACAGACAACCTCCATGGAAGTGATCACTTCCCAATTCTAATCACCCTTTTCCCGATCGACACCAGCACTAACAAAAATACAACAAATTTTAAAATATACCAAGCAAACTGGGACAAATTTGCAACCCACACCAACAACAACCATAACCTATATCCCCCCTCAACCAACATAAACAAAGAAACTGCCCAAATCAACAAAATTATTATGAAAAGTGCACACCTTGCAATACCACAAACCTTACCCCACAGACACACACACACAGTTCCTTGGTGGAACAAAGACCTAGCAGACCTGCAGGAAAAGAAAAAACAAACCTGGAAGGCACTGAAAAGATACACAACCCAAGAAAATATCATTAAATACCGGAAAACAAACGCACTTTTTAAAAGAGCAGTCAAAATAAGAAAAAAAGAAGCTACGTCCAAATTTACATCAACCATTCAACCTAACACACCAACAACTAAAATATGGAACAATATTCGACGATTCTGCGGGCTAAACCCTGTAAAACAAATACACTGCATAACCAACAATAACGTTACAACTAACGACAAACAAAAAATAGCCAACCTACTCGCCCAGAATTGGTCCCAACTGTCCAAGGACTCAAATTTCAGTCAAGAATTCACATCCCACAAATACAACACAACAACACTCAACCACATCCCGTCCAAATCAGCTATGGAAATTGATAAACCTATAACCAAATTAGAACTAACGATTGCTCTCCGATCCCTCAAAGGAATAACCCCAGGCATCAATAGAATCTCATACCCCATGTTAAAAAATAGCCCACTAGCAATACAAAATAGAATACTTTTCCATTTCAACCATATCTTTGAAAACTATATACCTCAATCCTACAAAACCAGCCTAATCATACCTATATTAAAAGCCCAGAAGGATAAAACTGACATAGCTTCATACAGACCCATATCATTCAACTGCTGCGTGGGGAAAACTCTGGACAAAATAATTGCAAACAGACTATGGTGGTACCTAAACAGCAATAAACTCCTACACCCACACCAATATGGGTTCAAAAAAGGTAAATCGACCTCAGATAATCTGCTCTATGCAGATAACATCATTACGAAGTCGCTTAATACCAGGAAACATACCTCACTCATCTCTCTTGACTTTGCAAGAGCTTTTGACCGAGTAGGTATCCACTCAATAGTCGATCAACTAATCGAATGGAAATGTAGCCACAAAATAATTAACATAATAAATTTCACCAAAAATAGAAAGATAGCTGTCCGAATATGGTCAAGTATCTCAAACTTCTACCCCTTGGAAAATGGAATTCCACAAGGATCGCCAATCTCGGTAGTCCTATTCTTAATCGCATTCAATAAACTTGCCAATATCCTCACAATATACAAAGAAATTAAATTCAGCGCATACGCAGACGACTTTCTTTTATTAGTCAATCTAAAAAAACAAAAAAACACTACCATAAATCTTACCCATATTTTTAGGAAAATATATGATTGGGGAAGCTACTCAGGCGCATCTCTATCTCAAACAAAATGCCAACACCTACACATTTGTAGAAAACACAGATGCAACTGCACAATCACAACACAAAACTCTAACATAAAAAACGTAACATCACTTAAAATACTTGGACTAACCATAAACAATAGGTACAACTGGAGCTCACACATAAATTCTCTTATATCTCTGTCCAATAAACATAACATTATTAAATGCCTAGCTAGCCACAAATTTAACTGCAACACAAGCACCCTACTTAACATTACTAAATCAATACTCATATCTAAAATAGACTACGCTCTTCACATATATGGATACACCCCGAAAAACTTTCTAAACAAATTAAAAACCACATTAAACGCAGCACTCAGAACAGTCCTAGGCGCCTTTCGCACCACACCAACACACAACCTACTCTATGAGGCCAATATTCCATCAATCGAGCAACAACGCGACCATCTCACAACCAAACTGTTCACAAACCTAACCCGCTCCAAAGACACACCATTACACAAGCACATCCAACCAAAAACCAACAACAAAAAATGGACCTCTACACTAGAACGAACTATAGAGAACTGTCAACTCCATAACATCCCATTCAAACCTACGAAACTATACAAGACCAAACCACCATGGCAACTACCCCAAAACATAATCAACACCTCTCTACACAACTACAAAAAAACAA
Source organism: Drosophila anomalata (assembly GCA_035046425.1). Taxonomy (NCBI): domain Eukaryota; kingdom Metazoa; phylum Arthropoda; class Insecta; order Diptera; family Drosophilidae; genus Drosophila; species Drosophila anomalata. The sequence goes on from JAWNNY010001696.1 coordinate 16,376, forward strand.
ACACGTCATCTGACACATTCCAGAAACTTTTCCTTGAAATCAAAGAAACCTACAAAAACCACACATTTATCTACACGGACGGATCTAAAATAAATTCAAACACTGCCTTCGCTGTAACCACTGAAACAGAAGTTTTGCGGTACAGAATTCTACCGCCCTCCTCAACCATCCTAACAGGAGAAATGATCGGAATCCTCCAAGCCATCAAGATCTCAACCACCAAAAGAGGGAAATCGGTAATCTGCTCTGACTCCCTTGGAGCGATCGAAGCCATCCAAAACCCACTAAACTTAAACAATTACCCTACATATATTCGATCACTACTACAAACTAAACAACCAAAAATAAAAATATTATGGATCCCAGGACACTCCAATATTAAAGGAAATGATCTTGCAGATAGAACTGCAAGAGAGGCAACAAAAATGCCACTTATATACACGCCTAATGAAAACATAACGGACATTAATAAAATGCTAAAAAATATACTTATACAAGAAAAAGAAACTTTAATAAATAAATGCAACACATGGTACAAAAACATTAACACTAACAACACTCACATTTCAGCACTTTCTAAAATACAACAAGAAGAAATCAGCAGAATTGACCAAATTAAATTTATAAGACTTCGGCTAGGACATACAAGCTTAACACACAAGCACCTCCTCGACCCCAACACCCAACGCAACTGCTATCGCTGTCAATCATCAACCCCCACAAACATGGAACACATCTTAGATTCCTGCCCAGCAATCTCTCAGAACAAGCAAAATCTACTAAAAAATCGGCCAGCCACTGAGTATCTTAAGAACCCAACAGCAGAAAATATTAAAGTAATCATCAAATTCCTAAAAGAAACCAATTTATACAACGAAATTTAAAATTAAAATAAATATACTGTTAACTTAGCTTATTATAAAAATAAATAAATAATTAAAATACGTAGTCGAAGGCCTCGTAGCTAGCACTACACCCCTAAACTGTTAGTCATAGTTTTGTAAACTGTACTATCATATCCAATAAATAAATAAATAAAATCTTTAAGCGTTTGACCAGAGATCTATTCATATTTTCCACTTCTCCATTAGCTTGGGGCCAATACGTTGGAGTTTAGAATTTGTCTACACCGCAAGTTTTGCAGTACTCTTCGAATTCTGCACTTATGTACTGTCGTCCATTTTCAGTTCTTAAATGTTTCGGATACCCAGCCTACAGAAAATCTCCTTGATCATGCTGACGTAATAGAGCGTAAGAATTTAAACTCCATATAGCGGGAGTATGTAACGAACAGTCATGGCGCGAGAATCCTGCACTGACAGATTCGGGTGGGACGGGAGGTGCACGCTGTTGCCGGCCTAGACCTCGTCGGCTAGTGGGTGGGTCCCTCTGAAACTCCCCTCTCTCCCCGCAAGATCCTTGCTGTCCATCATAGAATCACGAATTTAATCGAACGCGTGCCTCGCCTGTCGAACAGCGCAGGCTTACCAATCTATTCTCTCAAAAACTTCCGGCCCGCAAGCGGTCCAATGTAGCACCCCTAGAACGATCGGGTGACGGCATGGCGGCTGCAAATCAGACTCGGCTGTATTTTCTTAGCACATTATAAACATTTTATTACTTCTAATCCACATTATATCCCCTTAACTCCTAATCTTACAATCTGAACCTAACTGCTAAACTTCATTCAATATCTTTTAAATCTAAGGCATATGTGCTAAATTACGACGAAACTTCAATATTCAAACGTTAGAGAACCTTAATTACAACGATTGCGCAATAAAAATATAAAGAAAAAGTGGGTTGTCTTCACACCCGCTAACAAGCATGCCCGCGCGAGAAAGTTCGCGCGAGGGACGTGGGATGGAATCGGGGTTCCGACCCCTGAGCTTGGGAGTGATGTGTTGGCTTATTTGCGTGATCTGACTTAAACTACCGCTGTAGATTCAACGCGTGGATCATGCCCGAGCTTGGGATTGTCCAAAAGGATGCAGACGGCAACGAATGATTCTACTTCGGGGAAATTTAACTATATTTTCTCACTCACCACTTCGTCCTGTTGTTGCGATGATGAAAGCGCTTTCTTCATGCCACCTGTAGGGGAGTGGTACAAAATTTAAGGGTCGCCAAATGCTTCCCGGTATTCTTAAGACTAACAAGGAAAGAGTCTCTACGTCATCGCCTGCTTTTGGATCTGCCTTTCACTTCGGAGCAATCGCCGAACGCGAGTGAATTGCGGGCAGCTACAACAGTCTACGGCAATTATCACCACGAAGTCTGCTTTCTCCTCTATAGCTCCGCCAGCCCCTTGTCCCGTATTCGGGCGCGCTTGCGCCTGCTCCTTGCTGGAACTCCTCTTTCAGAGCACGCGGTCGCCCGAAGTCCTCTCCGAGGGTGAGGTCCAAACCGCCTTCGTCGCTGGGATCGCCTCCTAGGTTCCTTTTTTTCCTCTCCTTCTGTTGCTCCTGCGCGCTTCCTAATGCGGCGCAACTCCCGCTGGGCTTGTGCCGGGCACGTGCCGAACTCCTTCTCCTAGCTTCCGCTGGGGCCCACGGAGACAGCTACTCCAAGTTTCACTGCCCGTGGGGCACACCAATACGCCCACTCAGCCTCGATATTCGCCGAGTTCCTAAGCAAAACACCATCAAATTTTCCACCTAACCTCACTAACCAAGCTACACTCACCTAAGCGGGTTATTCCCGAGCTCTGCCACCAAAGCTGTCTCGCTTTGTACCCAACCGACGCTTTCCGCTGCGGATCGCCGTGCTCCGGATTCGGAGTCTGTATTCTCGGGTCCGTGCTCGAGTCCGCTTCGCACCGTTGCTGTCTTTTATTATACCCTTGCAGAGGGTATTATAATTTTGGTCAAAAGTGTGCAACGCAGTGAAGGAGACATCTCCGACCCTATAAAGTATATATATTCTTGATCAGGATCACCTCCTGAGTCGATATGAGCATGTCCGTCTGTCCGTCTGTCTGTTTCTACGCAAACTAGTCTCTCAGTTTTAAAGCTATCGAGTTCAAACTTTGCACATATCCTTCTTTCCTTTGCAGGCAGTATATAAGTCGGAACGGCCGGGATCGGTCGACTATATCCTATAGCTGCCATATAACTGATTGATCGGAAATGCCATAACTTTGGTGTTTTTTTTCTTTGGTGACTATATCTTATAGCTGTCATAGAACGATCGGAATTGGCATAACTTTGGTGTTTTTTAAGTTAGAAAGATGGGATTTGGTGCAGATTCTATTTTGGGGAAAACAATCTGATCTGCCAATTTTCATTAGGATCGGCTGACTATAAACGATCCGCTATATATCTAATAAAATCAGATGAGTGGCGCCACCTAGCGGACTGCGACTGAACTGCAAGGGTATATCAACTTCGGTTCCGCCCGAAGTTAGCTTTCCTTTCTTGTTTTTTCCTCAATATCGGCCCCGAATACCTTCGGTGTCGCCGGTTCACGTGGAAAAGAACGCAAGCTTCACGCCGCCATTCGGACCTACCTCATACCGGTTCGATCGTACATGATTCCCCCTGTCGCTGGGCTGCCAACTCCTGTAACTTTACCCCTATCGATATTTTTCGGCGTTGCCACCTCGACCATCTCTGCCTGCCTCTGTTACAGAATAGCCCCCTCTCAAGAGCTGGCTTAGGATCGCCATGGATCCTATACAGCTCAAAACACAGAGGCAGGATTCACTGCCGCAAGTCCTTCGCATGGTACGCTCCAACCAATCGTCCTTGCCTATCCTCTACCTCATAGGTCGCCTTGCCGGTCCTCTTTCTTATCCTAGCTTTGACATACTTAGGACCGAGTTTGGCACTATACCCAGTTGCAAAGTTACTCTGCTTAAAATTCCTACGGAAGACCTCTTGCCCATTCTGATACTCAATGTCCCTCGCACGTGTATTGTACCGCCTCTCGTTCCTTTCGCCTTGCATCTCCAAAGCCTTCTGAGCTTGCTTGCGAGCTATGTCCATGGAATCCTCCCTCGAGAGCAAAACACTCCTATCCTCCAGCAGACCTAATGCCCTCAACAGCTTGTACGAGCCTCCGGAACCCATAAACTGCTGTCCAAAAACTAGGTAGTACGGAGAAGCTCCTGTTCCCGAATGAACAGCTGTCCTCAAGGCGCAACAAATTTCGCTAAGCTGCTCATCCCAGTTCTTCTGATCTGTTTTCACGTAGGACCGAATCGCTGCTATCACGGATCTGTTCACCCGCTCTGACGCGATCGCCAGCGGCGAATGTACCGCTGTGAAGACCTGCATTACTCGGTTCTCCCGCATCAAACCTCTAAACGCCTCCCCTTTGAACTGCGTCCCATTGTCCGACACAACCGTCTCCGGCACGCCAAACATATGGAACAGCTCCTGCTTCATATACTTGACCACTATATCAGCCGACAACTTCTTCACCGCCTTCAGAAAAACGAACTTGGTGTGGTGATCTAACACAATGAATATGCCCACATTTCCTGACCGTGACCTCGGGTACGGTCCCAGAAAATCGACATAAATCCTCTGGAAAAATCTCTGAGAATCGCCTACTCTGCCCATCGTGGGTCTCGTGACGCGTTTTCTTACACACCTCACACCTGCGGGCATAGTCTCTTACATCATCCACCAAATTCGGCCAATAATACATACGCCGAATCCTCTCCAGCGTTTTATTGAAACCCCCGTGTGCGGCCATTGGACTGTCATGCGCCTCCTTCAAGACTTCCGGAATCACTTCCTTGGGTAGCCATAACTTCCACGCGAATTGGTCAACCAACCCCTCTTCCTGCACCAGTTTCGCCCTCCGAAAAACCTTTCCGTCCATGACTTTGAAATCCGGAGTCACGTCCTTATTGGCTTCCACCGTCTCCGCCAACGTCCTATAATCTCTGCTCTCGAAACACGGAGACTCATAGTCTACATCAGACTTCTGCATGAATGCATCCAAAACGACAAATGAATCACTTATTCTAAAAGTGGGTACACTATTTTTTGTACACAGTATATTTGGGTGTGAGTGAATAGAGTAGTATTGTCTGTTTTGATTGACAGTAGTCTCACCCATTCCATAGTTGTACAGCTGTTAATGAGTACAGTAAAATTGGTGTGCAGTAGTCAACGTACTGTACAATGTTTTAGTGTGCAGTTGACTTACTGTACAGTGAGTGAAACTTCATGACTGGTATATACACACATATATGTATAGTTCTCATGTGTATGTATTTCCAATTAAAAAATTGATTTGTTTTTTTATTTTAAATGTATTTATTATAAAATAAAAAATGTATAACTTATTTATATTTAAATTTAAACTAATTATAATAATTTTTTTATGTTTTTAAATTATCTACATTTAAGTTATCAATATTAGAATGAAGGAACATTATTTTGTTTACCATGTCTTCAGTGGTGGCAATTTTGGACCGTTTTTCGCAAATCAAATTTTTGGCAACAGAAAATGCCTTTTAGCTAATTTGATAAAGCAGAGGAAAACGCTCCTTATTTATTGACCACCACTGCAGAACAGGATCAGGATTCTCCTTAGAATCCATTTTTGTCCACTTATTACAAATTACTGCACTCACCTGTACAGTTGTACACAGTTGACATAACAGATGTACAGTGTTAAAAAAAAAAACAAATGTAGTAATCACTATCGAAAAGTACAATCAAATACTGTTCACAATCGAAGTGAGTACACTGAAAATGTTGTGCTTTCTTATTGTGACCTATAGAGTATACTGTACAGTAAACAATGAGTGCAGTGTTTTTGAATACACTACACTACTGTACAGATCTGTTCTGCCACAAATGAGTGCATTCATGCAGAAGTCTAGTCTACATCTAAGCCTGACACTTCGATCTCTTCGCCGTCGCCTTCGAAAACCCTAGATAGCGCATCCGGAACCGCGTGTAGCTTCCCTTTCCTATGTTCAAACTTGAACTTATAAGCTTGCAACTTGGCTGCCCACCGACCCAGACGTGATCTTAAATCGGGCTGCGACATGAGCCACTGCAGCGACGCATGATCCGTAACCACGGTGAATCTATGCCCTTCGACATACGGTCTAAAACGGTTGATGCAGACAATCGCCGCCAGACACTCTTGTTCCGTGACGGAGTAGTTCTTTTGAGCCTTGCTCAACTTCCTTGAGACGAAGGCTATAGGATACTCGTCTCCTTTATCTCCCTCTGTCTTCTGGACGAGCACCCCACCTATACCATGACTACTCGCATCGCAATGGATGAAAAATGGCTTCTCAAAATCAGGACTGTGCAGCACTGGGGCCTGGCATATTGCTTCCTTCAACCTTGTGAACGCCTCGATCCCCGCCTGCGTCATCGTAAACCTGCACTTAGGTCTCACTAGATCTGTCAATGGAGCCGCTATGTCCGCATAGTTGCTTATAAATTTACTATACCACCCCGTCATCCCCAGAAAACTCCGCAATGCCTTCAGAGTACGTGGGATTGGGTATTCCACCATAGCTGATATCTTTTCCGGGTCTGTTTTGATGACTCCTTCGCCAATCACGTGACCCAGATACCTAACCGATCGTGCGCAGAAGTGACTTTTCCCGACGTTCAATGTAAGCCCTGCCTGTCGGATGTGCTCGGCCACCGTCGTTAGGACTGACATATGCGCCTCAAAGGAATCTGAAACGACTAATAAGTCATCCAAATAGACGAAAACTTCGTTCCGCAGAGAGGCCGGAATGACCTTATCCATGAGCCGCGTCATCGTCTGCGATGCGTTGGATAATCCGAAAGGCATCACTGTGAACTGATACAACGGCTTTCCAGGTATTGTGAAAGCTGTCTTGTCCCGCGAAGCGGTGTCCAAAGGAATCTGCCAATAGGCGTCCTTTAGATCCAAACTAGAGATGTAAACTGCCTTTGGAAGCCGGCTTAGAATCGCGTCGATCTGTGGTAAAGGATATGCATCTCCCTGCGTGAAGCTGTTCACCTTTCTACAATCCAAACACAGTCGAACCTTCCCTGGCTTTTGGACTAACACCACTGGCGACGACCAAGCGCTCTCGGATTCCTCGATTACTCCTAACTTCAACATCCTTTCAACCTCCCCATATAATAGTCTCTCCACTGCTGGGGAGACGGGAAAATGTCTCTGCTTTACTGCCTTAGCATTCCCCACCTCGATGTTGTGGCTGATTAGATGCGTCTTACCTAGACCTAACTTGGCAAAAGACGGGAATTGCTCTACTACCTCCCTTAGCCTAGCTTGCTGTGCTATCGTCAACTCGTGACAAACTGCCACCTCGCTAACTTGGAACTCTGTCGGCAGAAGTTCGAAGCTGTTCCAAAAGTCGATGCCCAAATACAAATCCTGACTAAGTGTAGGCACCACGTATAGATTTTGACTTTTACATTGGTCCTTGAATCTGATCTCGGTTGTCACCTGACCTATCACTTGCTGTTGCTGTCCATCGGCTGTACTTACAAATGATCCTTTGCGACTAAACTCCGCTCCGCTTTTGATAAACCTTTCTGCCAACCTACCTCCCAAACAGCTGATTGCAGCTCCCGTGTCCAGCAACCCTAGGACTTTCTCTCCTAGGAGATAGACTTCCGCAAACGGACGCTTATCCGAACCTTTATACCTGATCGTCTCGATCTTCCTCAACGCCCGCCAATAACACTTTAACCTATTCGTATTTCTAGATTTTCTTTTCTGATTAATTTCCAGCTTCTTACTTCCTATTACTTCATTTTCTTCTCTATCTAAATCTGTTTTTCTTATCGCTACCTTTATTAGATCTACTTGTCCTTGCCCTGTCCTAATTGAACACGCTGAGTTGGACGGTCTTGCGCGTTCACTCTGCCGTTTTTTATACAATTCGCACAAGACGGCTTATAACCATTAGGTGCTCCGCACCCGAAACAAAACACCTTGCGTTTTCCAGCACAGTCCTGATATCTGTGCCCTTCCTTTCTACAATTCCAACAAATGAGAGCCACCGCCTCGATGTCCAGGTCCTCATCGGTTGAAAACTCACTCGGGTCCTCCAATTCCATTCCCTCATTTACTTCCGCTACTGGGCTAGCTGGGCTTGCAAAAGCTGCTTTCACGCCGTATTTCCTGCAAGAACCTTTCGCGACGCTTACAGACTTCTCTTAATAGACTGATCGATCGAATCGTGACATTCATGTCGTATTTCGGGCCTCAGGTTTCTCCTCACAACTTCCACTATCGTGGTCTCGCTAAGGGGCGTTCCCAGCCCATCCATTAATTGCTCTATTGCGTCGTAGAACGTGTCGAAATCTTCCTTCTCGCTTTGCTTTCTGTCCCTAATAGCCTCGCGTATGTCCACATCCGACCGACTATCGCGGAAGTGGTTCCTGAGAGCGTCGCACAATTCGCCCCATCTCATGCCTCTATTCGCTTTGTGGAAGCGCCAATAAAACTCCCCGGCCTTGCCATCGAATAGGAGACTTGCACTTCCGCAGAGTGCCGAGAAGTCGCTATCAAGTGTTTGGTGGGTCACAGCCTCCACTCGATAGATAAAGTTGTCTACAGTCATGCCATCTGGACTTCCGCTAAACCTGATTTATTTAGAATATGTCCTACCTTGTCGGGCCGATATGTCGAGCTTGCTGCTCCTTGCTGTCTCGTGTCGCCCATAAGAATATCCCCTTGGTCTCGAATCCTTCTCTCATTATCCGAGTGTTCGCTAGGATGTTCATCTCGCCCTGCCATCCGGTAGGCTCTTTCTTCAGCTTCCCTTTCGGCTCTTTGCTGAAACAATCTCTCCATCTGAGTTGACAGTTGTTCTAACAAAGTTGACTGCATGGCTTGAACCGACTGGGACACCATTGAGCTTATTTCTGCCGTACTACCTAGGGACTCTGCTTGAGAACCTCCTTGGCTTGCGGCACCCGGTGAATCCGCCCTACGAAATTGCTGGCTTGTACCTGCCGAAGACATTTCGCTCGTCGTTTGAGGCTTCTCAAAACAAACAACCTTGCAAGTTGGACAAGAAGCTTTGGTTTTCGCGTGAGTAGTTATGCATGTCTTATGGAACTCATGCCCACATTTGGTTCTGGCCCTGCCTGTTGCCATCTCTTTGTTGCATAACATGCATACTGGCACCTTTTGGGGTGTAGCTGCCCCCTTCTCTGACTCTGCTGGGTTCATTATGATATCTCTATTTCCGATAATTCTGAAAAACTAACGCTTAATTCCGCTAAAAAAATTGTATTCTTGTAGACTATAACCAAACTATGCCGCTGTCTGATCTGTGCACCGCCAATGCGCCACCTCATTGTTTTTTCTTCTTCCTGATCCTAGGTTCCAACCACTTCGTTCAAGAGAACCGACAAAAAGAAAACCCCTCTACTCTTCCCTCGCCAGCCCTGCTGACTCCCAGGCCCTGCGAGGTCAATGCTTCGGACGTGGTTACCTGCTACTTTTGCCGATAAATTCCAAGCCTCCGACTCCTCCTTTAGGGGATGACGGGGTCCGCTGCTTTCTTAAGGCGTGGTCAGAACTCAACGAGTCTGCATTTCCGAACACCTGTTCAGCCCGCTTTCCCGTCTATGCGTTACTAGAAGACGTCTGTGTCCGTTTCGCGTGGCTAAACGATGGCTCCTCTGCTCGCCTATATTCCAAAGCGCAAATCCGGATTCACCAAACTACCCCTAGCCTGTGAGGCTGCTGCAGCATCGTGGTCTACTCTGCTTTCTTTCGAAGTAGAATTCCAAGCGATGTTACTCTTAGCTCCTGAATGTTTTGGTCGTGGTTAATGCCATGCCATTGTAACCAGCCGAAATACGTATCTAATAAATATTTTTGCACTACATGGTTGCTGTTAGCCATCTCCGAAAACACATGGCCACTAAGTTGGGCGCCAGAAAATCTATGATGAATTATTAAAAATAATTATAACTGTAACGAACAGTCATGGCGCGAGAATCCTGCACTGACAGATTCGGGTGGGACGGGAGGTGCACGCTGTTGCCGGCCTAGACCTCGGCGGCTAGTGGGTGGGTCCCTCTGAAACTCCCCTCTCTCCCCGCAAGATCCTTGCTGTCCATCATAGAATCACGAATTTAATCGAACGCGTGCCTCGCCTGTCGAACAGCGCAGGCTTACCAATCTATTCTCTCAAAAACTTCCGGCCCGCAAGCGGTCCAATGTAGCACCCCTGGAACGATCAGGTGACGGCATGGCGGCTGCAAATCAGACTCGGCTGTATTTTCTTAGCACATTATAAACATTTTATTACTTCTAATCCACATTATATCCCCTTAACTCCTAATCTTACAATCTGAACCTAACTGCTAAACTTCATTCAATATCTCTTAAATCTAAGGCATATGTGCTAAATTACGACGAAACTTCAATATTCAAACGTTAGAGAACCTTAATTACAACGATTGCGCAATAAAAATATAAAGAAAAAGTGGGTTGTCTTCACACCCGCTAACAAGCATGCCCGCGCGAGAAAGTTCGCGCGAGGGACGTGGGATGGAATCGGGGTTCCGACCCCTGAGCTTGGGAGTGATGTGTTGGCTTATTTGCGTGATCTGACTTAAACTACCGCTGTAGATTCAACGCGTGGATCATGCCCGAGCTTGGGATTGTCCAAAAGGATGCAGACGGCAACGAATGATTCTACTTCGGGGAAATTTAACTATATTTTCTCACTCACCACTTCGTCCTGTTGTTGCGATGATGAAAGCGCTTTCTTCATGCCACCTGTAGGGGAGTGGTACAAAATTTAAGGGTCGCCAAATGCTTCCCGGTATTCTTAAGACTAACAAGGAAAGAGTCTCTACGTCATCGCCTGCTTTTGGATCTGCCTTTCACTTCGGAGCAATCGCCGAACGCGAGTGAATTGCGGGCAGCTACAACAGTCTACGGCAATTATCACCACGAAGTCTGCTTTCTCCTCTATAGCTCCGCCAGCCCCTTGTCCCGTATTCGGGCGCGCTTGCGCCTGCTCCTTGCTGGAACTCCTCTTTCAGAGCACGCGGTCGCCCGAAGTCCTCTCCGAGGGTGAGGTCCAAACCGCCTTCGTCGCTGGGATCGCCTTCTAGGTTCCTTTTTTTCCTCTCCTTCTGTTGCTCCTGCGCGCTTCCTAATGCGGCGCAACTCCCGCTGGGCTTGTGCCGGCTTCTCCTTCTCCTCGCTTCCGCTGGGGCCCACGGAGACAGCTACTCCAAGTTTCACTGCCCGTGGGGCACACCAATACGCCCACTCAGCCTCGATATTCGCCGAGTTCCTAAGCAAAACACCATCAAATTTTCCACCTAACCTCACTAACCAAGCTACACTCACCTAAGCGGGTTATTCCCGAGCTCTGCCACCAAAGCTGTCTCGCTTTGTACCCAACCGACGCTTTCCGCTGCGGATCGCCGTGCTCCAGATTCGGAGTCTGTATTCTCGGGTCCGTGCTCCTTCGAGTCCGCTTCGCACCGTTGCTGTCTTTTATTTTTTCCTCAATATCGGCCCCGAATACCTTCGGTGTCGCCGGTTCACTTGGAAAAGAACGCAAGCTTCACGCCGCCATTCGGACCTACCTCATACCGGTTCGATCGTACATGATCCCCCCTGTCGCTGGGCTGCCTGTAACTCCTGTAACTTTACCCCTATCGATATTTTTCGGCGTTGCCACCTCGACCATCTCTGCCTGCCTCTGTTACAAGTAATAGTCAATAAATACTACTACGAATTCCCAAAGCCAGCACGAATGAAACGGAACCCATTCCCAACCGGTCCGTGAATTGGGGCAGCTTCAGATATTATTTGGTAAGGAGCCCAAATAATCCCAAATCCTTTTGGGATTATGAACGTCGTAATTTAACTTTAATCCCTTTCCACTTAGCAAACGGTGTGTTTGACGGTTTCTCGGCCCAATAATGACTGACGTCCATTTTTAATGACAAAAAATGTAGCAATCAGCTTCGCTTTTGGTACAGCTGATATCGGTGCATCAAAAACGCAAGTTACTTCAATATATGTATTGAATTTATTCAATTTATTCAATAATTGTTCAGATACGTATCCATGAAATTGTTTCTGTGAATACGGTCTAACGTTTAAAAGGGTCGTATTGCCGTGGTTAAGCTTTACCCAATCTGTGTGGCTAATCAGGTTAAATTTCGATCCCGAGTCAATAATTAGGGGAATCTCTTAACCTCCTATTAGGCAATTTATAAGTTCTTCTTCTCCGTCGCTGCATATCTAAAAACAATTCTCACATGTTTTCTTCCGTTTGAACCTAGCGTGCTTATCTTCTACGCATTGAACATTATTCTGGCGCCTTTTAAGATTCCCTTTTCTTGATGGAGAATACAGTTTCATTCTGCATTTCCGTGCAAAATGACCTATCTTGGAGCAATTGTTACATTTTACAACTCGCGCCGGGCAGGAGAAATCGTTACTCGCGTGACCCATTCGACCACATCTGGAACACTCTACATCCGCCTTTGCTTTCCCAGCCGTAACTTTGTTGATGGAATCGGTGCTGGTGTTGGTAGGTTTTATTAGCATGGCTTCGGATTGTTTATTTATTTGTTCCTCAACGTGACAAGTTTCTATGACCTCGTCCAAGGAATACTCCCTCTCTAATAGTTTCTTCTTCAAATCTACCAGCGCCCACGAATCTATTATCTTGTCTTTTAGACAAATCTTCTCGGTTTCCACCTTAGATTGGCCAAACGAGCATTTGCCGATTTGCTGCCGCAACCGTAAAATAAACTTCGAAAAATTCTCATTCTCGAGCGGTGCTAACTTCCGAAACAAATGCCTTTCAAAAGTGAGAATTTAGCTTCTCCACCAAAATCTCGAAGACATCATTTTCCTGGGCTTCGTCATAATCCACCAGTGCACCTGGTACCGAGAACGCGACAGTCTGCAGTTGCACAACCCCCATGTGAATGAGTGTAGTTCTCTTCACCTTGAGTGCCTCGATCTGTTCAGCCTCCAATGAGATGGTGAATGCTCTAAACCACCTCTCCTATTCATTTCAAAGCACTGACTTTTCAATAGTGTCGCATTTACATCCATCCTGAAACCAGAAAAACAAAAAAAAGGATTTGCATCCTCGAAATATATAATTTTATTTCCTTTCTTTTTTTTGGCGACTTGTATCTCTACAGTATAGGGTCTACACAGTCAATTTGGGGAAACTCTTACGCAGGAGTGAAACTTTTACGCACGGACTTTTTTTTATTCATTTTTGGCATGTCAGGTTTTAACTCCGCGCAGCCTTTTTTGAGTTACAATAGATTCTCTTTAATTCAATACAATTTCGGCTTGTTTTCTAACGCAGCCTCTCTTCGTGAAGCCATTTTTCACTTTGAAAGAGAACACAAAGCCTCTCACGCTGGCAAATTTATCGCCTTTACCTCCTGCTTCGTTCCTCAATTTATTGGGCTGTCAATGCCGTCTGACAAAGAATATACTTTTCAATACGCGTAATGTTATAGCTTAATGTCAATTATTATACCCTTGCAGAGGGTATTATAATTTTGGTCAAAAGTGTGCAACGCAGTAAAGGAGACATCTCCGACCTATAAAGTATATAAGTTAACAATGCACCGGTGATCTGAGCTCAGAGCGGACGACGGACGGCACACGAAGTCTTACGATGGGCGCTGGTCGGCGGCCGTGATCTGTGCGAATTAGGTTTTTGGTTAAGCTTTTTTCTTAAGTTAGTCAGTTCTGGGCTGACAACCGAATAATAAAGGCACCTTATCTGAGACTGGTGTTTTCATCTTTGTCAACCGTCGCGACAGTATAGCTGAAGCTAAGACCCTGCTATTAGCTTACTAGGAAAAGTTCAGCGGCATAATCATCACTGATCGTGGCCACCACCTGGTCTTGTTCGGTGCTCCGCAGTGCTACACGACTGTAGAGGCACCTGCTGAGTGATCGTCCGTTGTGGGCAGCCACTTGCCACAACGGTTTCCCAGAGCCAAAAAATCCGTGAGCAGCACGTGCCACGGCGGGAGATATTGCGGGCATCTCCGTTGCCGTACTATCCCACACCTTTGTCGTAACAGCTGAAGCTATGACCCTGTCATCAGCACCATCACCATTGATCGTGGCCACCACCTGGACCTGATCCGCACTCTGCATCACCCTACAGTTGCAGAGGCATCCAACATAGTGACCGATCGTTGCGGGCATCAACGTGAACACGCCGCCACAGTATTACTTAACATTATCTGGCGCCCAACCGAGTCGAAGACCCCGACAAGATCTCCAAGCCTCGAAGATACGAAGGAAATTAAAATCATCACGGACTGTTCGGGACCACGCAGAAAACTGCGAAAAATAAGAAGTCGCTTGCTTGCATTTGGTCTTGATAGCGGTTGTATGAGCGACTCAGAGTCCGAATACTTGGTTGTTCAGCTAAGTAACCTCACTATATCAGAAACCGCCGAACGTATAGTACAAGAAAAACAAAGTATGGATCCACAACAAATGCAGGCAATCATAAATGCAGCAGTTTCGGCCGCATTACAGGTCCAGAAACAGGAGAGGAGAAATTGAAGAGAAATTGAGAGAAGTCACTGATAGGTTTAGCGCTGAGACTGTATCTACCGCTAATATTGCAGTATATTTTCCTGTTGCCGTAACCGGTCTTGTCTTGTGACGAAGGCCTTGGTGTAGTAAAGTCATTGCCAGAGTTTGATGGGTCACAGGGAAAGTATGTTTCTTGGCGACAGGCAGCACTAGCATCATATGAGTTGTTTAGACGGTTCGACGGTAGTTCCAAACATTATTAAGCTGTTCTCATAATACGTAACAAGATTAGGAGATCTGCTGATTCTGTCCTGTCATCCTTTAATACAGTTCTTAATTTTGACGCTATTATAAACCGACTTGACTTCACTTATTCCTATCACTTATTCCATTATACTTAATCGAGCAGGAGCTTGGGCAGGGGAAAATGTATATTACACAGTTTTATGAGGAGCTTGAGAAGAAGCTGGTCCGTATGCCAGGTCCGTAGATGAAAAACACCTTCGACAGGCCCAGAGTCGTCCATAACCAAGGACACCGGATTCCTACCACGAACAAATACTTAAAAAGGGGTGGAAAAATCCATATTTTACCAGGGATCAGGGGCTACAAACAGTTGTTGATAATATGCCATTAGAGAAGATGGACGTAGATCCAACATCGTCGAAATTCCGTCAATCGATGCAAAGCAACAAATTACACACAAGAGACCGATGAACTCTCAAAGATTATCTGACTTTAGGCGTCAAAAAGTTAATCTGTTTAAAGAAGATAAGAGTGGTCAAGCCGAGGATTATTACAATCAGATTGCTAGTGATGCGGTAGATGACATAGATGTAGGGATGTACAAATTATAATTTATTATATTCTTTTAGGTAACGTATACAAAAAATGAATGTTTTATTTAGTAATATCGCGACTTTCGCACTCGATAGGCTTCGGTAGCTTTTTTCCCGCGTCTTCTCTTTTCTGCGTTCAACACTCTTCCTCTTCCCAAACGACAGTGTTGTATATCATTGTCTTTGGATTGGTGTTTGGCAAATTGGTATTTTCTTAAGTGTGGCCCTTTCTATAAGTCCTAATATGTCCCAATCCCACATTCGGCCATCCTGATTTTTCATTCGACCCCGAATGAACTCCATTTCTTTATATACTCTGCCGATGTTGTTGTTTTCTTTGGTCCTTCCTGATTTCCCTCTTTTATGACTTCATATCGACCGTGATTTAGTTTTTTGTAATTTTATAAGGGCCGAAAAATTTTGGCCTAAGCTTCATGCCTATTCCGTATTGTGTCCTTTTTATAGCTACTAACTCGCCTACTTTATAATTCGACTCTTCCCTTCTTTTCTCATCGAAATATTTTCTGTTTTCTTGTTGAACCTTTTCAATATTTTGTTGCGCCTGCTGACGTGTATCTTCCCTATTATCGTTTAACTCTTCAATTTGCATCTCCTCAAAAAGTTCTCTTAGCTCGCCGTCTTTCTTTTTCATTGTTAATCCTGTCAGTATTTGAAATGGGCTGAATCTTGTAGTACGAGGTGGCGAGTTATTTATTATTTGCTGAACTCTATCTACATGGCGATACCAATTCCCTGGATTGTCTTGACACAACTTGCTTAGCATTGGTATAACGATTTTATGGATTCGCTCTACTTGACCGTTTCCTCTGGGCATCCCTGTGGTTATGTGAAGCAATTGAATGCCTTCGCGGCAACAGTACTCCTGAAACGTTCCTGATGTAAACGCTGTACCTCTGTCTGTAACAATTCTACGAGGATTACCAAAAATTGCTGCCTGTTTTTCAAGTTTGTTTACTACTTCGTCTGTTCCAGTCGACTTCGTCGGGTGAAGCCAAGTAAATTTAGAAAATCCGTCCACTATTGCTAGTATATGATTGTATTTTTTCTTCGTGTCCGTTAACGGTCCAACATGATCAATGTGATATGTTCGCGCGGTTCCCATAGCTTTATTAACCATGGTAGATATATGGTCGGTAAATTTAAGTTTCAAATCTAAAAGGACTCCCAGATCGTTAACCTGAGTTAATCGTTCTAAAGCGTTCCCATAGAGAAAGTACATAGCCTGGTGAGGACTAGTTCGATAAAAGGACATGAGTTTACATTTCGATCCATTAAGCTTTAGGTTATTTGCAAAACACCAATTTTGAAATTTATCCAAATCGGATTGAAGTCTAGATTGGGCACTAGTGAATTTATACTGAAGACAAAGCTTAACGTCATCAGCGTACATAAGTACGAGTGAATCAGTTAAGGCAAGGGGCAAGTCATTAATAAAAAGTGTAAAAAGTAAGGGTCCAAGATGGCTTCCTTGAGGCACCCCCGATGTGGCGCGTACTAAACACGAGGTAACATCTTTAAAGAAAACACGTTGGGTTCTCCCTGATAAGTAGCTCGAAATCCACATAAGAAGATCAGTTGGGAATCCCAAAAGACTGAGTTTACTTATAAGAAGCGAATGGTTAACAGAGTCAAATGCTTTACTGAAGTCAGTGTATATGACGTCTGTTTGTAAGCCATTCCGGAAGCCATCCGTGATAAAAGATGTTAGCTCCAATAAGTTGGTAATGGTGGAGCGGCGCTTCATGAAGCCATGCTGGCACGGAGTTATTATTGAACTACATAGGTGTTGCAAATGTGGAGTGATAAGTTTTTCAAAAAGCTTTGGAATTGCTGACAATTTAGAGATGCCTCTATAATTCGCAGCGACGGATTTATTCCCTTTTTTATGCAGCGGAATAATGAAGGATTCCTTCCACATAAGGGGAAAGATCGAAGTTTCCAGCGATAGATTAAAGAGTTTAACAAGCGGTTTGCACAGTGCCTCGGCGCAGTACTTCAGAACACAGCCTGGTACTCCATCAGGGCCTGGCGAATACACGGGCTTAACCTTAAGAAGATCCGATAACACACCACTTTGATCGAAAGATGGGCAAAATATAAGGTTGGCTGATTGGATATTATAAGTGTAAGGCTGACCTGTACTGGTGCTAGGTGAGTATGTTGTTTGAAAAAACTGTGCAAAGAGATCGGCCATTGCCTGATCAGTGTTCGCATATGAGTTCTCAAACATAAGCATAGGAGGAGAAGATACATGTTTGCGCTTAGTGTTTACAAAGTTATAAAACTGCTTCGGATCCTGAGTAAACTGAATCCGGCAGCGGCGTATATAACTCCTATAACATTCAGCGTTATGCACGGTGAAATTGGACCGAGCTACTAAGTATCTTGAATAACTAACTGTACAGCCAGATATTTTATGTTTATTTAAAAGTCTATTCATAACGATCTTTAAATTTCCTAGGTGCCTTGTATACCAAGGCGGATTAATTGAAACGGACGGATATTTCCATGGCACGCAAACGTCGAAAAATTTATTCAAAGTATAATAAAATTTAATTAAGGCAATGTTTACATCTTCACATGCCAGTAGATTGGACCAATCAAATTCCAAAATTAACTTATTTAATTTCATAAAGTCAGCCTTACGAAAGAAACGAACTTTATGAGATTTAAGTGTAGGCTTAAGGCCAATTACGTTATTGTTTTCTATTAAAACCCCAAGAGTGGGATGATATGGATCCTCTGGGTTGGAAAGTGGTAAAGTTCTGGAAAGAGTAATTCCATCAGGATCAGAAACGAAACACAAGTCCAGCAGCCGACCTAAAGAATTTCTAACGTGGTTAATTTGCCCGAGTGACATGTCGAACATGCCCGCCGGGAAGTCATGGTGCGAATTCAGCAATAAAGACGGTGAATTTTTAACATTGGACCACCTGAGTTCTGGGATATTGAAGTCACCCAGAGCTACTAGCTGGTCACCATCAGACAGACGATCAAAAACAAACCTAATAGCGTCTAAATGTTGCCAGTATGTGGGCGGTTCGGACGAAGGGGGTACGTAGGAGCACGTAACGTATAATGATTTATCGGACAATATGATTTTAATGCAAAGAAATTCTATGTCACCAAACTCTTGTGATTTAATCTCTTCAGAAGCGAAATTGGAGTCTACAGAAATTAACACTCCTCCTCCCCTTCGCAGAGTTCTATCACGTCTAAAAGTGGTGTACTTACTTGGAAAAACTTCGGAGCTTAAGATCTCCGGCTTTAACCAAGTTTCTGTAAAGACTATAATGTGAGATGCAAAGAAAGAACTATCAGAATACAGTTTGGGAAGCTTACTTCGTAACCCTCTAGTATTCTGATAGGTAAGTGTTAGTGAAGGCATTAGTTTTTTGAAGCTGACGTGGAAGGTTGGTCAGTGGCTCTAACATGTGGGAGTTTCACTCCCACAGGTTTGGTCATTTTTTTCTTCACCGCACTTGGCTGATGTTCTTGGACGAAAATGTTCTCTGGCCAGAAACTGGCGGAACAAATCGTCTTGAACATCTGCGCGGGCACACGTATTTTGAAAGATGACGTATGCCTGGTGTAGTTATATTTAAATTTAGTTATATCTGCCACCTTTATGTCGGCTTTTGATTTGGCTTTGATGTAAGCCGAGAGATCAATCTCAGAAGTATCAGGGGCAAGCCGGGAAACAAATATGTGTTTCGATGGTGGGATCACCTGCAAGGGTTTTGGTGCCGCCGTAACGAGTATGGCAGCATCAGTTCGTACCGGGGGTCCGGAAGCTTGATTGCCCTGTTCGGTGACTTTTAAGGGGGTTTCAATTATTGGGTCTGGTGGTATCACTTGAAGCGATGCCACAGAGGACATATCGGAAAATTGCTCGTTTATGCTGAGATATTCGGAAACCGAATTTTTCCCAGGTCCGGCCCTTGGGGTGGCCAGAGATATGAGCGGCTGCATAGTTGTCGGCTGAATAGGCTGAAGACTTTTCGCCACGGGCACATCACTAAAAGCAGATTTCTTACGCTTTGGAGACTCATTTAGTAGTTGAAGACTACTAAACTGTGTATCTAGCGCACAGAGTTGGTCGTTGATTTTACGAAAACCGCTAACCAGCTCTTTAAATCCACTTTTAGTCTGTCTCATGAACGATCTCATTTCGTCCTGAACAGCACGACAACCGTCACAGCAAAAGTGGAGACCAGACCTACGTGAGATGGCATCCGAAACTGAGGCCGTGAACCCGGCACACTTAGCGTGTAAAACGTTTTCACATAGCCAGCAGTGGATGGTAGGCTGGGATGAAGAGATTGTCTTATTACAAGACTTCAAACCACAGACAAGTTTAAATTCCATTATGAATATATTATTTTTATTATTGACGTACCGTGAACCACTGTGCCAAAGAGTCGAAAAAGGGAGAATAAAGAGGGCGATTAGTGAGAGTTAGTATAAGAGCAAAGAATATAGATAAGAATCTAGTGTGAGACAAAAGAAGCAACACCGTAAAGGATGAAGAAGCAGAGCAGTGCTATGTTTGGAAGAATATTAATAAATTTATTATTTTACCTCCAAATATATCACTGCACACGCGAAGCGAATCGGATGTTTGGGATGAAAAGAATCGGGTTTATGTAAATAAATAAAAATAAACACCGGATTGTTTATAATTATTATAATAAATAAAGATTTTTCAAAACGCAGTGCGCACAAAAAAACACGTCCGTTCGCTTTAAGAAAAAGTGAGGAATATGTTCCCAGAGGTTCCTGAGCTTTATCGATTGGTGATAGTAAACCTTCCTTTTTCCCTCTTTTTGAATCAACTATTAGGCATTCTACGCAACCTTTAACAATTCTTTCGACATTTTTCTGTATCTCTGGTATGAAGTAAAACCTTTCTAGCATGTCTCGCGTTTTTTTGTATCCGAAATGTCCCATGTGCCATACAGATTATTTCGTCCTGCATTGAATCGGGAACCACTAACAATTCCTTCACTGTATCCTTGTATAGTATGTCATTATTAAGGAAATAGTCTTCATACTCATTCCCACCTTCCAGAATAGTTTTTACTGCCTTGATCCACTTGTCATTATCCTGTGCTTCAATTATTCTAGATTTTGTTGAATCTTCAATTAAAAAGCACGAAAAGCGGCTGAGAGCATCAACATGTCGCATTTTAGTACCAGCTCTCGGTTCTACGGTAAATTTAAATTCTTGTAAGGCCATAATCCACCTTTCAATCCTGTTCTCTTTTTTTACTGTCATCGAAAAAGCACTGCAATCTGTCACTACTTTGAACTTTTTATCTAGCAAGTATACCCTCCATTTTCTAAGAGCATTCACTACGGCTAAAACTTCTAACTCGTATGCACTATATTTCTCTTCGCAAGCATTCGTTTTGCGACTCATATACTCTACTGGGTGGAACTGCTGATCTTCTGAGTCTTTTTGCATCAACGCGGCGCCGAAACCATATTTGCTTGCGTCTGTATGAACTTCAGTATCTGCTGACGGATCGAAGAATTTCAGCACGGGTGCTGAGACTAAAAGATTTTTTAGCAAACTAAAAGCTAATAATCCTTGGTCATTCAGCTCTATTTCTTCTCTAGGTTTGTCGCTTTTCTTCCTTAGCAAGTCTGTCAGTGGCTTGGCTGCCAATGAGTAGTCCTTGATAAAGCGTCGCATGTATGAAGTCAGTCCTAAATACCTCTGTAAAGATTGCCTATTTTTTGGGGCTGAAAAATTAACAACTGCTTTTATTTTTTCGTCCGTCGGCGTTATTGTCCCGTTTTCTATCTTATATCCCAGGAAGGTTATGCTACTTTGTAGGATCTATGCCTTTTCCCATTTTATTCGTAGTCCTGCCTTGGATGCAACTTCTAAAACCTCCTCTAGTGCCTCAACTACTGCAGTTTCAGTCTTCGTAGGAACAATGATGTCGTCCATGTAGACCACTATTGTTTTAGCTTGGATAAGCTCCCTTAACACGGCAGATATATAGCAACAAAAACTGCTGGCGAGTTGAATATACCAAACGGTACAAAGGTAAATTCTTATTGTCCATTGTGCGTCACGAATGCTGTGAATTTCATAGAGTCAGCCTCTACTGGAACGTGAAAGAATCCGTTCATCATGTCAAGAGTTGTAAATACTTTTGAACCCTGCAGTCTTTCGAGAACGTCGTCTATCAATGCCATCGGAAAATTATCTTTCTTGATCTTCAGATTAAGCTTACGGTAGTCACAGCAAAGTCTTTTTGAACCGTCCTTTTTTGAAACAAGTACCACTGGTGATGCGTACTTAGAGTAAATTGGCACAATAATTCCTTCCTGTAGCCATTTCTGTATTTGAGCCTCAATCACGCATCTGTTCTCATACGAAGTGCGTCGTGGGCGTTGGCAAACCGGAATGTCGTCTTCTAGAATAATTTTCATACTAACGGGAGATTAGATTGATTTACAGGGCTTGTATTCATTTATCATCATCTCCACCCTATCTTTCACATCGTTCTTCAGATGCGATAGTTTGACTTTATCTACTACTGTCTCCTTTTCAATAATTTCCGTTGCACACAACCCTTTGAACACAAATTAATTTTCCTTCTCTTTAAATTTTACGCCGTTTGAACTAAACATCAGATCCACTGTTTCTAAAACGTCATTTCCCACGATTGCTGCATAATCAAAACCATTGTGCTTTACAATGTAAAAAGTTACAGGGAAGCAAACTCCATCTGCCTCTAAATTGGTTTCGAAAGATCCTATCGTCCGTAACTCGCCCTTACCGATACCCTTGAGATATCTCACTTCTGGCTTTATGCTTAAACCGTCGAGAGTTTTAAAAATGTCTTCTCTTATTAAGCATAAATCGCATCCCGAGTCAATCATGGCCGTGAAAACTACTCCTGCCGCTGTTACTTTATTGTAGGTTAATCCTTCTGATCTTCTAACTCTTAGCATATTAGCCGGTTCATTCTTAATGGAAATATTTGGCATTTTCTGTTCACAGTTTTTCGATATGTGACCCCTTTTATTGCAGTTATAGCACACTACTTCCCCCTTGCAGTCCTTGGCAATATGGCCTTCTTTGTTACACTTGAAACACTTTTTCTGAGAATTTGAGTCTTTACCTTGAGTCTGTTTACTTTCTTTATAATTAGTCGTCTTATTTCTTATCTTCTCATATACTGTGATCTCATATTTAAGCTCCTTAATCGTTTTTGCCCGATATAATCCTGCCTTGTTCATTCTCCCATGGGGTATTCCATCTACAAAATAGGATATTAAACTCTCTCCATTAGGCCATCTCCATTAAGCTGTAAAGGTATTCGATACATGTTTCTCTTGCCTGCTTCTGTCTTTGCTTTAGAATCTTATGAATTTCGGCAGCGCACAACCTTTTGCCGAACTCATCTTGTAGCACCTCTTTAAGTTTAACCCAACCTCTAACACCCGTCTGACTCTTAATGTAAAGCTTAGCAGCCCCAGCTAAAAGCTGTTTCGCGTATATAAATTTTTGTAGCTCATCCCAGCCCACAGTAAATGCAACGTCTTCAAACTCAGACACCCAATGATTTACGTCTTCTTGTTCCGACCCTGAAAACGAAGAAACACTGTCCTGCACATCTCTTAAAGTAAACCTTGAACTAAACATCTGCGGTGCTTCTTGGTAATTCGACGAGTTTACGCTCTCTGCATCTTCATTACTTCGTTGTTCTACGTTATTTATTGCTTCAATTCAAAAATGCTCAAACAACCGATCTTGAAATGCTCTCTTTCTCCCTGTCGTTTGCAAGTTCAGTTCAAACAGTTTTGCTCTTAAATTTTGCACAGTCATTCTTAAAATTTCCTCAGCATCCATCGTAATGCGTTTAAGTCGTTCACAAAAGTCTTATGATTACGAATTTTACAGAAGTACAATGTTTTACAAAATTTCTTTTCTTAAAATTAGCGTTTAACAAAAAAAAAAGAATGTATTGATTGAGTTTCTGGATTTTCTCTCGCTCACTCAAGCCAATTGGATTTGGCTGACTTCGTCGATGTCTGTCGTTTCTTTGGAATAAATGTGGTCACCGAGCTCTTTGTTGCTCGCCGTTGGATTGATTCTCCTTTCCCGTGTGTGTACCCCGCGTTCCACTCGTTGATGGTTCTGCTTTTCTTCTCGTCGTCTCGTCGTTTGCAGCTTCTTCTTTCTTCTCGTCGTCCAATTCGTTTGCGGCTTTTTCTTTTTTCTCGGAACCGAACTTCGTTTCTGCTTTTTCGTCGTATTTTCGTTTGCAGCTTCTTCCTTCTTCTCGGAACCGAACTTCGTTTCTGCTCTTTCGTCGTATTTTCGTTTGCAGCTTCTTCCTTCTTCTCGGAACCGAACTTCGTTTCTGCTTTTTCGTCGTATTTTCGTTTTGTGGTTTCTTACTAAATTTTATCCGTTCCTCGTGTGGATAAAACTTAGCCGTCGTAGTTTTTGATACCGAGGGCCATCAATATCCCAGATCTATGTATTCTTCCTCGTTTCACAATTGCTCTGCCATCAAATTCCTTTTAGAGCATTCTCGTCTCTACAGATCCCTGACTCCTTGATCTCTGCCTGATCGTTCTCCTGCGTGATCGTCCTTTTCTTGTTCTTCTCCGTTGCCCAGCCTTTCGTCGAATTTTCGTTGCGGAATATGCGCCTTTCCTCGTCGTCGTCGTCGGCGGCCACTTTCGTTTTTCCTCGTATGTGCCGCTTCCACGCTGCGCAATTTCCACGATGGCGGTTCACAAGCTCACACACACATAAATTGATGTTCGTGTGTGTGGGGGTCGAAACAGTAGAGAGAACCAAGAAATTATTTTGTATCAGCCTTTACCAAGAATAGTCGGAAATGCCGAATCCGAAGTGTAGGGTGTAGAGCCTAGAGACGAAAACGGCAATATAATCGTCCCGCTCTGGCACACGGTACGATCTCTTTCTGGTATACTTATGCGAAAGCGCTGAGAGACATATGGAAACGGAGATCAGGAATTGTCCCGTTATTGGAAGTTTTGGAGATTTTCTCGGTTGCGTAGCAACGAAGTTAGCTTATTAGCAGTTCGTTCATTTGAATTTGCGATAGAGAGGGTGCCAGACGTGACAAACTGACCTGCGTAAATTGAAAGAAGGCAGCAACCACGTGCTAAAACAGCTTTGGAATTTATAAAATTTCCAACATCTCGAACATCAGTATTGGGAACACCTTTTGCAACAGTTGACAATACTAAGATTGCTGAAAGGTAAATATAGTGGATAGATAGTGAACAGATCAGTGAGGGAATTTGTATTACAGTGGGAAAGCAACTTGTATTGCGATCTCCACCGGCCGGTTAGCCACGCGCACGTCGCGTAGCGCGTTCGCGCTTTTCATCAATGTGGCAGTTGCCACTGGCAAAAACAAAGGCAACCGGTCGGAAAGGAAACAAGTGAGGAAAAAAAGGAGTGGAAAAAGATCGAGTGTAAGAGGTCGAGTACACGTGGCAACCTAACCTTAAACTGATGACGTAAGCAGTTTCCAACAGGTCTTAATTCAAATATTTGCCCGATCATTAACGAACAGTGAAGTGCACTTAAATAATTTGTAGAGTAGAGTGGTGTTATGTAGGAAGCTAGGAAGAACCCACACCGTTCCGACGAGCTTAGAACCGAGCAACGCAAGAAGTGCACGCCCCCGAAACCTCCTACGCACCGTGGGTAAAGACGACCCGTCGATCCCAGGGTGAATACCGACAGTAAGTCCCTTCGCAACCAGGTTTTCTTTAACGATGTGGTAAAGCGAAAAGGAACAGCAGCGTACGAATACTTGCTTTTACTAACTGGATACTACATATAATAATTTGGCGCCCAACGTGGGGCCCGAGGACATTTTGTAAAGAATGCATGACTACGATTACTCGATTTGACGCCCAGAGCGGACGTTGAAGCGAGGATTCTAGTTAGGAGTAGGCCCTGAAAGTGAGTTGTGAGACTCACTGTGTTGCTCTATTGTTTCAGAGTTTTTTTTTAAGTAATTAGTTTCAGTTTAGCGTTCAGGAACAAGCTAAGAGTCTGTCAGGAGGTATCTGAATGTCTGCGCATAGGAATTGCGGCCGCGATTCGAGTATTTACGGATCGGGACGACCACGCGACAACAGTGACTGAAGCGACTTTCTTAACTTGGAAATGAGATTTAGCTGAAGATTTTATTGTGGAATTGATGAGGTGATTTAGGATTCTGTATCTAGGAATAGCGCCTTATTTCGAGACAATCGGAATGGTCGACCAGATCAAGCCGACACTTCATACCGGATAATTTCTTGCAGTCTAGCGGTGGAAGCATGGAATATTTGTTCGTGGAGTTACATCCTTCGGAGATACTTCGATTGAGTGGTACCGGATCAAAGAAGCCATAATTAAGCCGCTAAATCAACATTAACTTTGATGATTTTATTAAAAGAAGTAGGATTCAGGGAATCAACAGTAGGAGTTATACTGTAAACATCAGTCCAAAGCACAGACCCTAAGAAAACAAACACTTTTTGTAGTTTTTACAAGCAAAATGTCAGTTAGACACAGTAATTCGAATCTGGCAGCAGCCACCAACGAGGACATGACGGCGTGTGCCGCGTTGCGGTCACACGTTCCATAATCAATGTATACGAGAATGCTTGATGCAAGCGAGCCAGTGCCCCGTGTGTTACACCGAGTGCACGGCTCAACAACTTTCCTTATCGCGCAACAATTTGTTGGCGGAGTTATCAGCTGCAGAATGCGTAGTCGATACGGCACCATCCGGCAGTAATAACAATTTGGTAGATGTAGATTCAAATCCAAGCAGTAATCCTGCTAGGACAAGATCACGTAGAGGTAGACCAGTAGTACCAAGAAGAGGAGCTATACAGCGCACAGGAATGACGCTCAGGTCGAACAGACAGAATCACGAGACAGAGCGTCTGGAACAAAGCCTTGGCACGGAGTCAGTAGTAGATACGTCGAGATCAGAAAATATTGTAGAGATAGGCAAGGTAGTTCAAGCAGCTATGCAAACACAGCAGCAGCTATTGAAGCAAGACCTCACGCAATTTATTCAGTCGCAATTTGCAATGATGCAAATGGGGAACCAACCCCACAGTCCTAACAGACACAGGTCGGAGAACCACACACAGGTCGGTAGTGAAAATCCAGCTATAGTATCTGGGGAGAACAGCCACCTATACGGTCATCAAGTAGGCAGATCCTTTTCGGCAGTCCAGCCCGAGAAAGTACCAAGTATCATTCAGAGTTGGCACATTAAGTTCGATGGTACGAAGGAGGGATTGCAAGCCGAAGAATTTCTTTATCGAGTAGAAGCCTTAGCTAAGCAGAATCTCAGCGGTGATAGACAGCTTTTGTGTGATCACTTACACCTATTCTTTATAGGGAAAGCAGGTGAATGGTACTGGAATTTCCATCGTTCATTCCAACGTTTCGATTGGAGAGAATTTTGTAGGGAATTCAGGAATAAGTTCAGGGACAATGAGTCGGATATGGATATCTGGGAGTTAATCAATAACAGACGGCAAGCAGAAAAAGAACCCTTCGAGGAATACCAATTCCAAGTAGAGAAACTCGTAGCCCGATTGAATACCCCGATTACAGAAGAGTCATTGGTGAAGCTTCTTATTAGACACTCAAAGCCATCAATCCGATATGAATTAATGCATTTGCACGTGCCCACCTTAACACATTTAAGGGCGGAAATTCGCACCCACGAGCAGTTTTGCAGGCAGATGCCCTGTAGTCTCGCAACTAGAACCAGACTTTGAACATGTCGATTGCAGCGAAGTTGCAGCAGTGCAACGAAAGCAATTGAAGTGTTGGAACTGCGACAAGCTCGGACATCGCTTCGACGACTGTCTCGACGTTCGCAGTATCTTTTGCTATGGATGCGGGGCCAAAGATACTTACAAGCCCCGATGTCAAAAGTGTAACCCATCGGAAAACCAGAGAGGGGATGCGACGAACCACGTCAAAGCGTCGCATCCAAGACAATAAAATCCGATAATAGTACTCAGACAGAATTTACGTTAAGTCCACTTCCACGGGAGTACGAACTTAACAAAACCTTACCGGATAGATCAATACTGTTCAAGCCTTATCATATTCGCGAGGCAAATTATAAGGCAGCAAGAGAGCGTATCCTCGGAGACGTCAACTCTTGTGCGAAGAAGGCGAGACGATCGAAAACGAGAATACAAAGATTTTGGAGGGAAGTTCAGACTTGTCGACAGAAGTTAGTTTCAGCGATATTTTTGAACTCAGATAACAGGCTATACACAGAGATTGTAATAGAGAAGAATCGATACGTAGCGTTATTGGACTCAGGCGCGTCCATTAGTTGCATAGGCGGTAGAGCAGCCAAGGAATTAGCAACTCAATCGAAAATGCTGAAGTGTTCAGGAAGGATTAGAACAGCTAACGATGCACAGTGCAACGTCACGGGAAGAATCAAAACGGAGATAGCGTACCGGGATCTCAAGAAAACAATCGAATTTTTCATAATACCAGATCTTAATCAAGACGTCTATTTAGGCATAGATTTTTGGCGAGAGTTTGGATTACTTGATAAAATAATGGAACAAAAGCAGTCAGTATCCGAACTAACTGAAAATAGAGAAGAAACAGCGTATGAAGTAGCTAAAACTCATGCACTGTCAACCAGTCAGAAACAGAGGCTAGATTTAGTCATTGCGAAGTTACCTTCCTATGAAAGAAATGGTTTAGGGAGAACACATGTCCTGGAGCATAGCATTGATGTTGGAGATGCAAAGCCCGTGAAGCAGCGACACTGGCCGATCTCACCAGCAAAGGAGGATTTAATGTTCAAAGAAGTAGAGAACATGTTGGCATTGGGAATTATAGAGGAATCCAAGAGTCCGTGGAGCAGCAATTGCGTTCTTGTTAGAAAGGGACCCAAGGTTCGTCTATGCTTAGATTCCAGAGAAGTGAACAAGCTCACGATCAAGGATGCTTATCCACTACCTCATGTGGACGGTATTCTTAGTCGCTTGCCACCAGCTCGCTACATTACTGGATTAGATATGAAACACGCGTTTTGGCAGATACCGTTAGAAGAGAAATCACGGCAATACACAGCCTTCACGATTCCTAACAGGCCATTGTACCAGTACAAGGTAATGCCTTTCGGTCTCTGCAACGCGGCTCAAACTCTGTGCAGATTGATGGATATTGTGATACCACCAACGTTGCGCACAAGAGTCTTCGTATATTTGGACGATTTGCTAGTTTTGTCCGAAGATTTCGAGTCACACATGACATTGCTCGAAGAAATCGCAAGCCACCTGCGTAAGGCAAACCTAACAATAAATATAGCTAAATCGAAGTTTTGCATGACAGAGGTTAGATATCTGGGATATATCATTGGGCACGGCCAATTGAAAGTTGACCCAGAGAAAGTTAGTGCAGTGGAAAACTTTCCAGTTCCCAACTCCATAAAACAGCTGAGACGATTTCTCGGAGTATCCGGATGGTACAGGCGGTTTGTGGACAACTATGCCACAATTGCAACCCCACTGACAGATCTTCTTAAGAAGAACAAAACACTTGAATGGAGTAATAAGGCCGACGAAGCGTTCAAGACGCTCAAGCAGAAGTTGACGTCGTCACCAATTCTGCGGACACCTGATTTTCAGAAACAGTTCATTTTGTTATGTGACGCCAGCCTGTATGGACTAGGATGTGTGTTGGCGCAAAAGAACGAAGATGACATCGAATTGCCTATAGCGTAAAGATAGAGCACCGGAAGGGCTCACAAAAAGTTGTAGCGGATGCACTGTCGCGTCGCGAAGAAGGTTCAATAGACGAAATATTAGATAGCGGACCTATTATCGCTCATTTCTAACGAGTTCAATTCAGCACAGTACAGAGAGCTACGAGAACATATTAAAGCTAATCAAGACAGGTTACCAGATTTTAAAATTGTCGATCAGTTTGTGTATAAGAAAACAGAAGCATCAAGTGGAGATATAGCGCAAGAACAACAGGCATGGAAATTGTACGTTCCCGTCAGTTTAGTTGACAAGGTCGCGCGGTCACAATCCTCCCGATTCTGCTCATATTGGCATGACAAAGATGATTGAGAAGCTCAAGCGATATCTATATTGGCCAGGAATGGTTACTCAGATTCGTAGTTACGTCTCGGAGTGTCCAATTTGTAAAACAAGTAAGAGTGCGAACACTATACTGAGGCCACCATTAGGGAAACCCATAGTATCAGAAAGGCCGTTCCAGAAACTTTACATGGATCTGCTAGGTCCTTACCCGAGATCCAAGAAGGGAAACATAGGATTATTGATCATATTGGATCATAATACAAAGTTTCATTTCTTGCAGCCTTTGCGAAAGTTCACCTCTGAAAAGATTTGCGATTATCTAGAGTCACAATTGTTTTATACATTCGGTGTTCCGGAGTCAATCCTAGCGGATAACGGATCCCAATACAACTCAGGACATTTTAAAGCATTTTTGACGCGGTTTGGAGTCAGACGTATATGTACCGCGATCTACTCACCACAAGCGAACGCAAGTGAACGTGTAAATCGATCTGTGTTAGCAGCAATTAGGGCATATATAGACACCGATCATACAAACTGGGATTCAAGTATTGATCAGATTAGTGCGTCTTTAAGAGTGTACATCGGAGTACGGGCTTTTCGCCGTATTTCCTTTGTTTTGGTCAAAATATGATTGTAGACGGGCGAGACTATGAGTTGCTTAGAAGGCTAAAAGCTTTGACAGACGATGTAGCTTTAAAAACACCGGATTTATTAGCGTTAGCTAGGAATACGGCTAAGGAGAGGATCAGTCAGTGTCATGAAGCAAACGCTAAAGTTTATAACTTGCGTAGTCGTGCGGTCAGGCTAAAAGAAGGAGACACCGTTTATGCCCGTAGTTTCGCGCAAAGCAATGCGGCAAAGAAGTTCAGCAGTAAGCTTGCACCAGTATTTGTCAAAGCGAAGATTAGAAGTCCGATTTACTATGAATTAGTTAGCGACACGAAGAAACAACTAGGAGTGTACCATTTGAAGGACATCAAAACATAAAGAATAGAAGGTGAAATACATCAGCCGACCCTTTTCAGTTAATGCATCCTCGATCGAGCTTCGGCTTTATTAACTGTGGTTGTGGGGTCGAAACAGTAGAGAGAACCAAGAAATTATTTTGTATCAGCCTTTACCAAGAATAGTCGGAAATGCCGAATCCGAAGTGTAGGGTGTAGAGCATAGAGACGAAAACGGCAATATAATCGTCCCGCTCTGGCACACGGTACGATCTCTTTCTGGTATACTTATGCGAAAGCGCTGAGAGACATATGGAAACGGAGATCAGGAATTGTCCCGTTATTGGAAGTTTTGGAGATTTTCTCGGTTGCGTAGCAACGAAGTTAGCTTATTAGCAGTTCGTTCATTTGAATTTGCGATAGAGAGGGTGCCAGACGTGACAAACTGACCTGCGTAAATTGAAAGAAGGCAGCAACCACGTGCTAAAACAGCTTTGGAATTTATAAAATTTCCAACATCTCGAACATCAGTATTGGGAACACCTTTTGCAACAGTTGACAATACTAAGATTGCTGAAAGGTAAATATAGTGGATAGATAGTGAACAGATCAGTGAGAGAATTTGTATTACAGTTGCGATCTCCACCGGCCGGTTAGCCACGCGCACGTCGCGTAGCGTGTTCGCGCTTTTCATCAATGTGGCAGTTGCCACTGGCAAAAACAAAGGCAACCGGTCGGAAAGGAAACAAGTGAGGAAAAAAAGGAGTGGAAAAAGATCGAGTGTAAGAGGTGGAGTACACGTGGCAACCTAACCTTAAACTGATGACGTGACAGAGCCATAGGCAGAATATTCTAAAGCAGCAGTTTCCACAGCAGCCAAACTTGGGACGCACCCATCCTTGTGCCAGTGTGGCATGAACTCATAACCACGTGATCTCGCAGATTCGCCCATTTTTACAGAAATCTCCATCTTCGATGGGCCCAACGAACCTGCATCGCCGGAAACGAGCATAAGTCCGTAAAAAAGTGAATATATATCTATATATATATATATATATGTAACATATGTTAGTGAATGCGGTGACAATTGGTACATATGACAGATAGGCTAAATTAAAGTAAGATGAATTTGTAGTATTATTTCTTTTGTTCCTTAATTTTGATTTCCTCAGTTTCTTTTTGAGTTTTCTTTATTTTTGATATGGCGCGAAGGCGTATAAAGTGTATTTTGATTTGATTTAGTAAAGATAATGTATATTATAATGGAATAGAAGAGTATTATCTGGGTCTGGGGCTTATGGTGTGGCAGTTTTCAGGAAACTCCGAAGTCGTTTGAGTCTGTAGAGTACATTACTCTAGGGATACCAAGCAGATTCACATCGAGGTATCAAGGTAGGGAGGGTAAAGACCAGGGGAGCGTACAACATCTCAGCCACCCCGATCAAACGAAAGTTTTCCTGATCCTCAATACAACCCGTGTCCGTCCGTTTCCAGCAGGTCTTAATTCAAATATTTGCCCGATCATTAACGAACAGTTAAGTGCACTTAAATAACACAGTGTTACAAAAATGACAAAAGTGAATGAACTTTTGAAGTGGCATAGTAGGAATTGTTCATTGGGTCGAGTATATCACAAAACCAATTTTGAAATATTTCTAACACCCTCAAAATCTTGATTTATGGTTAAAACCCCGTTTTTCGGGACTTGTTTGCGCTTAAAAATTCCTGAACGCGTTTTTTTCAACCGATTTCAAAATTTTTGGTGCTTTATAAAAAACTTTTGAAAAAAAAATATATCTTCGATTTTGTTAAACAAAAAGAACAAAATGTTTACATCTGAAACTTAAGTTTTCGACTTTCGTTCGTGTTTTTCGGATTTTAATGCCAGTTTTTCGGTACAACTTACAAAAATTCTGTCATTTTTGCCACGTATCACTGTTGTCTCATTAATTCTGAATAAAATGAGAC
Source organism: Drosophila anomalata (assembly GCA_035046425.1). Taxonomy (NCBI): domain Eukaryota; kingdom Metazoa; phylum Arthropoda; class Insecta; order Diptera; family Drosophilidae; genus Drosophila; species Drosophila anomalata. The sequence goes on from JAWNNY010001696.1 coordinate 48,765, forward strand.
AAATTTCATCAAAAAATAATGAAAATTGGTAAAGTTATAACGCTTTTCCCAAAAAAAGTCAATTCAACCTTGCGTGCGCTCCGAAAACACGAACGAAAGTCGAAAACTTTAGGTTCAGATGTAAACATTTTGTTCTTTTTGTTTAACAAAATCGAAGATATATTTTTTTTCAAAAGTTTTTTATAAAGCACCAAAAAATTTTGAAATCGGTTGAAAAAAACGCGTTCAGGAATTTTTAAGCGCAAACAAGTCCCGAAAAACGGTTTTTTAACCATAAATCAAGATTTTGAGGGTGTTAGAAATATTTCAAAAATGGTTTTGTGATATACTCGACCCAATGAACAATTCCTACTATGTCACTTCAAAAGTTCAGAATCACTGTTACACTGTGTAATTTGTAGAGTAGAGTAGTGTTATGTAGGAAGCTAGGAAGAACCCACACCGTTCCGACGAGCTTAGAACCGAGCAACGCAAGAAGTGCCCCCGACGCCCCCGAAACCTCCTACGCACCGTGGGTAAAGACGATCTGTCGATCCCAGGATGAATACTGACAGTAAGCCCCTTCGTTACCAGTTTTTCTTTAACGATGTAATAAAGCAAAAGGCAAAAGCAGCGTACGAATACTTGCTCTTACTAAATGGATACTACATGTGTGTGTGTAGTTTTCATGCACCGGTGCACTTCGTTGCACTTATATTGTTTATCGAGTCAAAAATCTTTTTCACTTTCACGTTTTCTTCTGCTTTTGATTGTACTTTCATTGCATCGTCTACTTTCCGCGATTATTATTCTGTGTTAGCGCACTGATCTTTTTTTTGTAACGAATTCCCGGATGAGCCCCCAAATAATTTTTAGGGTTGTACAAATTATAATTAATTATATTCTTTTGGGTAACGTATACAAAAAATGAATGTTTTATTTAATAATATCGCGACTTTCGCACTCGATAGGCTTCGGTAGATTTTTTCCCGCGTCTTCTCTTTTCTGCGTTCAACTCTCTTCCTCTTCCCAAACGACAGTGTTGTATATCATTGTCTTTGGATTGGTGTTTGGCAAATTGGTATTTGGTATTGGTATTTTCTTAAGTGTGGCCCTTTCTATAAGTCCTAATATGTCCCAATCCCACATAGATGAGGAAGAAGAAGCAGACTATGATAGTGACGCCGTGCATTTTTTAGGGGATCTTCCCTGCTTCCGTTCATCCAACGAACAGTAGCAGGGAAATCACGAAAATTCCTAATAGACACGGGGGCCTCTAAAAGCTACATCAAGAGAAAGATTAGGTGGCCGACTTCAATTCCTGTTGATTATCCATTTACAGTTAAGTCACTTCATGGGTTTGAAAAAATAGAACACAAATGCCAGTTTTATCTTGTTGGTGTGAAAAGCCCTTTCTTCTTATTACCCGGACTTAAAACTTTTGACGGCATAATTGGCCTTGACCTGTTAGCGCAAGTAGGAGCGACTATTGATCTTAAAAGCAATTCTATTAGATTTAATAGAGGATGTGAGGATCTGCACTTTAAAAAATGCGTTCAGGTTAACTTTACGAAGGTTGAAGACATTGTCGTGCCCCCAACAGCGCAGAAAAGTTTTCAGCAGATGATGTCTAAACACTCAAGGGCCTTTGCTGATCCAAATAAGAAGTTACCGTTCAACACAAACGTTGTAGCGACTATTCGGACACAGGATAATGATCCAGTGTATTCAAAGCTGTACCCCTTTCCATTGGGTGGTGCCGATTTGGCAATCAGGAGATTAAAAACTTACTAAAAAATGGCATTATTCGACCATCTCGATCTCCCTACAATAACCCCATATGGGTTTTAGATAAAAAAGGGACGGACGTCTCGGGATCACCTAATAAGCGCTTAGTTGTCGATTTCAGAAAGCTTAATTTAAAACTATTGCCGATAGATACCCAATGCCAAGTATAAATATGATACTGTCGAATCTGGGAAGGGCCAAATTTTTCACTACTCTCGACTATTGCCGATAGATACCCAATGCCGAGTATAAATATGATACTGACGAATCTGGGAAGGGCCAAATTTTTCACTACTCTCGACCTTAAGTCCGGATATCACCGGATAGAACTTGCGGAATTGGATAGGGAAAAAACGTCTTTTTCGGTCAACGGAGGCAAATACGAGTTCTGCCGCCTACCTTTCGGACTAAAGAATGCATCAAGTATTTTTCAAAGGGCAATAGACGAAGGGGGAGAAAATAGGCAGAATCTGTTACGTCTACGTGGATGACGTTATTATCTTTTCAGAAACTAAAAAGTCTCATGTTTACCACATTGCGGAGGTTTTAAAGAGCCTGCAGGACGCCAACATGCGAATGTCCAGGGAGAAGTCGCATATTTTTAAAGAAAGTGTCGAGTTCCTTGGTTTTGTTGTGACAAAGGAGGGTACTAGGACAAGCCAGGACATGGTAAAAGCCATTAAGGAGTTCAAACAACCGAGTTTGTTCGAGCTGAGATCGTTCTTGGGCTTAGCAAGTTACTATCGGTGCTTCATCAAAGATTTCGCTGAAGGGTGAACGTGGCAGGGTCAGCAAATACCGGTCAAAAGGCATTTCGGTGAACTTTGAGAAGGCCCAGTTAAGCGCATTTGACAAGCTTAGAAATATCCTTGCTTCAGAGGATGTAGTCCTTCAATACCCAGACTTTACGTGACCTTTTGATTTGACAACTGATGCTTCATCCTTTGGCATAGGTGTAGTCTTATCTCAGGGAAATAGGCCTATAACAATGATATCCAGAACGCTGAAAGATAGGGAACTTAATTATGCCACGAACGAAAGGGAGCTACTAGCAATTGTATGGGCCTTGGATAGTCTTCGACACTACCTGTATGGGAAAAGTGTGGCGGACGCATTGTCGCGGCAAGGTATTAACGCTTTCCAAAGCTCAGCGGATTCAGATCGAGTCACTATTCACAGTGAAGAATCATCTACCCTTGTCATTGAGGCCACGGAAAAGCCACTTAACTGCTTTAGAAACCAGATCATATTGGAGGAGGCGTCCACGTCAAATAAACGATTATTTACTATGCTTGATACTAAGACTCGCCATCAAATTGATTTCTCTGATAGGGAGAAATTAGTGGACTTGGTGAAGGACTAGTAACGCCCAACGTAGTTAATGCCATACATTGTAAGCTCCCAGTCTTGGCACGTATTCAGGATAGTTTGGTTCGGCTCTTTCCGGTCACTAAGTTTTGGTATTGCAAGGCTTGGGTGGCTGACGTCATTAAACCGGACGAGCAAAGAGAAAAAATACATGTGGACTATAACAGGGCTCACAGAGCTGCTCAGGAGAATATTAAACAAGTGCTGCTTGACTATTATTTTCCAAAAATGGGTAAAATGGCGGCCGAAATTATTCTTAATTGCAGGATTTGTCAGAAAGCTAAATATGATAGGCACCCACTAAAGCAGGAATTAGGAATTACCCCGATACCATCGCGGGTGGGAGAGAGGCTACACATGGACATTTTCTCGACAGGGGGAAAGTACTTTCTCACTGCCGTCGATAAATTCAGTAAGTTGCGATAATGAGGCATCGTTTAACTCCGAAACTATACGAGGCATGCTGAAAAAAGGAAAGATTCCACAGTACTCTTATAGAAATTGCCAGGTGTCTGAAATTGGAAAGGAAAATAGACTATGTTGTGCAATTATTCTTTCAGGCGACCATAGAGTACAATAGGTCATTTTACTCTGTCACTAATAAGAAACCTGCTGAGATCATCCATGCTAGCGCTAACCTTGCCCCGGATATAATTATGAACCTTGAACGGGCACAACAGGAGCAGTTAAGTCGGAACAATCCAGCTCAGCAGAATAGGGTATTTGACGTAGGCGAGAAAGTTTTAGTAAAAACCAACAAAATATTGGGGGATAAACTTACGCCTCTGTATGCCGAGAATAGAGTCGATGCCGATATTGGGACAACAGTCAATTAAAGGGAGGGTGGTCAATAAGGACAATATTCGATAAGGCACCTAAAAAAGAAAAAAATTGTACTCCTAGGCTTACCGTACCAAATTGTGTTAGGTACCCCAAACTTAAAACTAGCAAAGGTAGAGTCTTAGCATCGATTTCAAAGTGCAGGCCCAGAAATTCGCTCATACAACAATTGTCAATAAAAGAATCAAGGAAACAACGAGTTAGGGAATCGAAAATTGTCATTGTCTTGTTCTAGTTAAAACCAACAAGAGATTGGGAGATAAACTTACGCCTCTGTATGCCGAGAATAGAGTCGATGCCGATATTGGGACAACTGTCCTAATTAAAGGGAGGGTGGTCCATAAGGACAATATTCGATAAGGCACCTAAAAAAGAAAAAAATTGTACTCCTAGGCTTACCGTACCAGAAATTCGCTCATACAACAATTGTCAATAAAAGAATCAAGGAACCAGCGAGTTAAGGAATCGAAAATTGTCATTTATGCCGTCTCTTTTCCCCGAAAGCGTTAAATCATAAATTTATATTGAAAATATCGAAACTGCCCACACTCTTTCAAAGGTAAATGTTATAAACAATTTTAAGTTGACACCAACATCCCACAGGCGATTCTGAAAGAGGGTTTCACAAAAGTTATATGGCCGAGGACGTCCATTTTTTTTAAAAGAAGGAGAGTAGTTAACAATGCACCGGTGATCTGAGCTTAGAGCGGACGACGGATGGCACACGAAGTCTTACGATGGGCGCTGGTCGGCGGCCGTGATCTGTGCGAATTAGGTAAAAACCTTAAGCTTTTTTCTTAAGTTAGTCAGTTCTGGGCTGACAACCGAATAATAAAGGCACCTTATCTGAGACTGGTGTTTTCATCTTTGTCAACCGCCGCCTCAGTATAGCTGAAGCTAAGACCCTGCTATTAGCTTACTAGGAAAAGTTCAGCGGCATCATCATCACTGATCGTGGCCACCACCTGGTCTTGATCGGTGCTCTGCAGTGCTACACGACTGTAGAGGCACCTGCTGAGTGATCGTCCGTTGTGGGCAGCCACTTGCCACAACGGTTCCCCAGAGCCAACAAATCCGTGAGCAGCAAGTGCCATGGCGTAACCTCCTGCAAAAACTGTGCAGGCGGGAGATATTGCGGGCATCTCCGTTGCCGCACTATCCCATACCTTTGACGTAACAGCTGAAGCTATGACCCTGCTATCAGCACCATCACCATTGATCGTGGCCACCGCACTCTGCATCACCCTACAGTTGCAGAGGCATCCAACATAGTGACTGATCGTTGCGGGCATCAACGTTATAACAATAACCCCCTGCAAGACCCCTGCGGGTGGAGAATATTGTGGGTGAACACGCCGCCACAGTATTACTTAACATTATCTTAAATATTCTTGATCAGGATCACCTCCTAAGTCGATATAAGCATGTCCGTCTGCCCGTTTCTATGAAAATTAGTTTCTCAGTTTTGTTATTATACCTGTTGAGATTCGAGTTTTAATTTAGGAAAAGTTAATCTTATGCTTACAAGCTCTTTTAAAGAAGAAGAAGAAGAAGAACTTAATTACAATCGTTATCGATAAGGTCTAATTCACAATAGCTTATTATAATATTATATACTATACGGAATATCTTATTTACACTAGCTTAAATATAAGTAACTCTAGATTATTATATTTATACAATTCAACACGCCTCCTTAAATTTATAATCTAGAATACTTTTTTACTTCATTTGTACTTCATTTGTTTACCATTAGCTTTGTCACAGTTTGACTTATAATATTTTACAAGTTGTTACAATAATTTTAGCGATTGTCTATTATTCAAAAATTTAGTTTTACATAGGCTTTTGGTTAATATATCTGCTAAATTTTTATCTGAATCTACTTTTACAATATCGATTAAGCCTTTATTATAGCTCTCATTTATGTAGTGATACTGAACTTCAATGTGTTTCGAATTTTTTGTAAAGTTCCCGAATTTAGCTATAGCGATTGCTCCTGTATTATCTTCGTAAATTTTTATGGGTTGACTGAATTTTTCTTTAAATGAATCCATTAATAAATTTCTAGTAAATAATATTTCAGTTACAGCTTCTGACATAGCAGTATATTCAGCAAAAGTTGAACATTTTACAATTGAATTTTGTTTTCTTGTCTTCCAGAAGATTGGGTTTCCTTGGAACCTTATAACAAAACCCGTTGTTGATTTTCTATCAATACAATCTCCTGCGAAATCAGAATCTACCATACAGTCTAGAATATCATTATTTAAATTATCACAATAAGTCAGTTTTAAGTCTTTTGTCCTATATAAATATTTCAATACTCTTAAAGCATATTTAAAATGAGTTTCGTTATAGCAGTTTTGGAATCTGCTGAGATAATTCACACTATATGTTATGTCCGGTCTTGTGCCTGTACTTATGTAGAGTAATTCTCCTATTAAGTTTCTATATTTTATATGTTCAGTTGAGTCAGATGCTTGTTCTAACTTTAAATTTGTTTCCATGGGTGTATCGTATAATCTTGAATTTTCTAACATGTATTTTTCCGCTAAAGACTCTATATATTTTGTTTGACATAATGTCATTTTAGTTCTTTCATTATTATAGTCTACATCTATGCCAATATAGCTTGAAATTTTGCCTAAGTCTTTCATAGAAAACCTTTTCTTTAAACTAGCTTTTACTTCTTCGATTTTGGAAAAATTTTTGCAACAAATTAACAAGTCATCTACAAAAACTAGTAAGTGAATTGGATCCTTTTTTGCAATATCTACATATAAACAATAATCGTACTTACTTCTTATAAATCCTAGGCCTGTTAAGAATTCATTTATCGTATCATACCAAGCTCTTGGGCTTTCTCTAAGACCGTACAGTGCCTTTTGTAATTTATATACTTTGTCTTCACTCATTTCATACCCTAGCGGCATGTTTATATAGACTTCGGTTTTTACTTTGCCATTTAGGAAAGCTGTTTCTACGTCCATTTGTTCTATATATAAATTATTTACACAGCTGTATGATAATAGTGTTTTTAAAGTTTGCATTTTTCCTACTGGCGAATATACATTATCAATATCCTCTTTTTGTTGAAAACCTCGAACTACTAGTCTAGCCTTGAAAGTGCCATCACCTTTTCTTTTGAAAACCCACTTCACATCAATGACTTCTTTATTTTTAGGTCTATCGACAGCTATCCAAGTTTCGTTCTTATTCAGACTTTGAATTTCGCAATCCATTGCTCTAATCCAGTCTTCATTATTCTTAGAGCTTATCGCCTCGTGGAATGTATTTGGAACATTCGCATCAATATGATTTACATATATGTAATGGGTTGTTGGACTACCATATCTATCTACCGGAATATTTTTTCCTACTTGATTTTCTCAATGTTTGAATATTATCTAAGTAATTGTATTGACTCTGATTCAGATTTTTGTTTTCTAACTTTGCTTCTTTTTCAGATTGCTCCTCTTCACATATTTCAGATTCTGTCTCACTAAGAACATTATCTTTACCATTGCTATATACTTCCTCGTATTCTCCTAAGCAGATTAATTCCGTTTTGTCTTCGATTATATCGACATGTCTAACATTAATAACTTTATTGTTCATTAGTACTCGATAACCGTTTTGATTGTAACCTACAAGAATTCCGACCTTAGCTTTGTCATCCCATTTGCTTTTTCTTAAAACTTCTGGTATTCTAGCAAATACTCTGCTGCCGTAGATTTTTAAATTCTTAACATTTGGCTTAATACTGAAGAATATTTCGAAAGGTGTTTTGTTTTCTTGTGTGTTGGCTATTGATCTGTTCTTTAAATAGGCTACTGCTTTCATAATTTCGGGCCAGTACTGCCTATTTACTTTAGCTTCCCGCATAAGACATCTGCCCATGTCCATAGCTGACCTGTTATATCTTTCTGCTACGCCATTTAGTTCATGTACATATGGAGGACAAGTTAGTATCTCTATTCCTTTATCTCTTATGAAAGTGTAAATGTCTTTGTTTAAATACTCCTTTCCGTTATCACACTGTAATTTTTTCACACATTTGTTAAATTTATTTTCTACGAAGTTAATATAATCTTTGAAACAATTTACCGTGTCTGATTTATTTTTGATACAATAAAGTCTAGTGCACTTACTATAATCATCTACGAATGTTAGAAAATATTTTTCTCCACCATAGCCTGTAGTATGCGGTCCATTTAAGTCTGTATGAATTGTTTCGAGAATTTCTTTAGATTTTATTCTATTGTTTTCAAATGGTTTATTGGACATTTTAGATTGTAAGCAGTTCGCACACTTCATCTCAGTTTTTTCTAGCTTATCTGGCAAACCTTCTAATAATTTTTCCGAAACTAATTTATCTAAATATTTAAAGTTTATATGGCCAAGTGCCCTATGCCATTTTTCTTTATTTGTTAGTTTTAACACATTTGTATAGACTTCTTTAATACTACCAGTTTCTTTTGCAATACCTTTTATCACATACAAGTTGTTTACTTTATTAGCTACGACTACTAATTCATTATGCTGATCATATATTTTTGCATTACTGTTTTTTGCAACAATGATATTGTTTTTCGTTATTCTTGATACGCTTAATAAATTCTCCTGAATTCCATTTACATAGTAAACATTTTTTAACTCTACAGTTTTGTTTTTATAGTAGGTTTTAAAAGTTAGTTTGATATTACCAATTTTGGTAGCTTTTAAAGTTTTGCCATCTGGCAGCTTAACGTCGACAGCAATTTTTAGATCCTGATAACTCACGAAATATTTGTCGCTTTTGATTATATGGTCCGTACAGCCGCTGTCCAAGATCCAATTTAATTGATAAGCATTTTCGCTTGGGTCCTTGAAGTCACATCCACTTGGTCCATTAGCTGCAGGATGATGTAACTCGACAGACCATGCTGCGCTCGATTCGTTGCCTGAAGTCTCGTTCACGTATCCTCGGTGAGATCCCCTGCCTCTGCTGTATGAGCCTCGTGATCTGCCATGGAAATTTGCCCGTTTTCCTCTGCCCAGGTTGTGATAAAAACCTCTGTTTTGTCCAGTTTGAATAGCAATTTGGCTTGCTTGATTTCCTTGATTGAGATAGCAGTTTTTTTTTCTGGTGTCCATATTTGCCACAACTGAAACAGACTCCTTTAGCATTTGCGTTGAATGTACTCACGCTTGATCTTTTAGACGTCTCGCTTTTGTTGAAATTTTTCTCTTTTATTTTGCTTTTTACATATTCAACTGTTCTTTGTTGCTCTGGTACAATATCTATAAAATCACCAATATAGCTGTAGTTCGGCGGCAATGATTTTATAAGATATCTCATTTTTTCTGCTTCTTCCAAAACTCCACCTGCTGCTTTAAAATCATTTATTGACTTTTCAAAATCAACAAAGAAGTCGTCCACTTCTGTATAGTTGCTGAGTTTTATTTCTTCTATGGTATTTTGCCTCTTTGTATGATCTGGAGCGCCGTTGATTTCGTTGTGTAAATACTATCAAACTTTTTCATCATCTCATAGGCTGATTTGCATTCACCTATGTATTCCAACTGTCTGTCAGTGACTGTACTCATAATCATCATCCTCGCTTTTAGGTCTCTCTTAGTCCAGTCCGCTTCAGCTTCCTTATCGGTCTTCATGCTTGTTGCTTGTTGTTTGCATTCTTTGTATTCCAGCAGAACCATCAATCTGAGTTTCCAACTTGTGAAGTTTGTTCCATCGAAGACGGGTATTAGGGTGTCTTCAATTTTTTTTTTTTTTTTTTTTTGCGCGGTTCCCACTGCATACGTACAGCCCACCTCCCGTCCAACCGACCGAGGGACGCTGCCGCGTAACGTACGGCTCGAATCGCGGGAATAGATCCGAGATAGATAAGCGAGGATTAGGAGAAAGATATTACGAGGAAGAGTGTTGCACAGATAAGGCGGTTAGTATAAGCGATTTAAGATTGTTAGTAGAGCAAAGTGACAAGATGTGGTAGAGACCATTGTAGTCCGAACATAATACCCTGAACGGATCGTGTTGGGCATATGTCGAACTACAATGGCTGAGGAGTAGAGGACGAAAGTTTCTGGTCCTTCTACTAGGAATGTTAAAATTTAAGCGTGTTAGTAAATGCTGGCTGTCTATATTTCCATAAATAAGATTATATAGAAACATGACACCCAGCATCGTTCTACGATTTGTTAATGATGGTAAGTTGATTAGTAAAAGTCTACTATGATAAGAGGGGAGGTAAAGATTTGCATCCCAATTAAGTCCCCTAAGAGCAAAAGTAAGGAAGTTTTTTTGTACAGATTCAATGTGATCTTGGTGTACTCCATATTGAGGACTCCAGACACACGATCCATACTCTAGAATCGGACGGACCAGTGATGTATATAACGTTTTAGTTATGTACGGGTCATTAAATTCTTTTGACCATCTTTTAATAAAACCAAGCACACCCATAGCTTTATCAACCATGGTAGATACATGGTCGGTAAATTTAAGTTTCAAATCTAATAGGACACCTAGATCGTTAACCTGAGTTAATCGTTCTAAGGCGTTCCCATAGAGAAAGTACATAGCCTGGTGAGGACTAGATCGGTAAAAAGACATAAGTTTACATTTCGATCCATTAAGCTTTAGGTTATTTGCTAAACACCAATTTTGAAGCTTATCCAAATCGGATTGAAGTCTAGACTGGGCGCTAGTGAATTTATACTGAAGGCATAGCTTAACGTCATCAGCGTACATAAGAACAAGTGAATTAGTTAAGGCAAGGGGCAAGTCGTTAATAAACAATGTAAAAAGTAGGGGTCCAAGATGGCTTCCTTGGGGCACCCCCGATGTGGCGCGTACTAAACACGAGGTAACATCTTTAAAGAAAACACGTTGGGTTCTCCCTGATAAGTAGCTCGAAATCCACATAAGAAGATCAGTTGGGAATCCCAAAAGACTGAGTTTACTTATAAGAAGCGAATGGTTAACAGAGTCAAATGCTTTACTGAAGTCAGTGTATATGACGTCTGTTTGTAAGCCATTCCGGAAGCCATCCGTGATAAAAGATGTTAGCTCCAATAAGTTGGTAATGGTGGAGCGGCGCTTCATGAAGCCATGCTGGCACGGAGTTATTATTGAACTACATAGGTGTTGCAAATGTGGAGTGATAAGTTTTTCAAAAAGCTTTGGAATTGCTGACAATTTAGAGATGCCTCTATAATTCGCAGCGACGGATTTATTCCCTTTTTTATGCAGCGGAATAATGAAGGATTCCTTCCACATAAGGGGAAAGATCGAAGTTTCCAGCGATAGATTAAAGAGTTTAACAAGCGGTTTGCACAGTGCCTCGGCGCAGTACTTCAGAACACAGCCTGGTACTCCATCAGGGCCTGGCGAATACACGGGCTTAACCTTAAGAAGATCCGATAACACACCACTTTGATCGAAAGATGGGCAAAATATAAGGTTGGCTGATTGGATATTATAAGTGTAAGGCTGAGCTAAACTGCTGCTAGGTGAATAGGTAGTTTGAAAAAACTGTGCAAAGAGATCGGCCATTGCCTGATCGGTGTTCGCAGAAGAGTTCTCAAACGTAAGCAGTGGGGGAAAAGATACATGTTTACGCTTAGTGTTTACGAAGTTATAAAACTGCTTCGGATCCTGAGTAAACTGAATCCTGCAGCGGCGAATATAACTCCTATAACATTCTGCGTTATGCACGGTGAAATTAGACCGAGCTACTAAGTATCTTGAATGACTAACTGTACAGCCAGATAATCTATGTTTGTTTAATAGTCTACTCATACTATTCTTTAAATTTATAAGGTGCCTTGTATACCAAGGCGGATACGTTGAAGCGGACGGATATTTCCACGGCACGCAAACGTCGAAAAATATGTTCAAAGTGAAATAAAATTTTTGTAATGCAATGTTTATATCCTCGCATGCCAGTAAATCAGACCAATCAAATTCCAAAATTAACTTATTTAATTTCATAAAGTCAGCCTTACGAAAGAAACGAACTTTCTGGGATTTAACTGTAGACTTAAGGTCAAAAAAGTAGTTATTTTCGATTGAAACCTCAAGAGTGGGATGATATGGATCCTCAGGGTTAGAAAGGGGCAAAGTTCTGGAAAGAGTAATTCCATCAGGATCAGAAACGAAACATAAGTCCAACAGCCGACCTAAAGAATTTCTGACGTGGTTAATTTGCCCGAGTGACATGTCAAACATGCCCTCAGGGAAGTCATGGTGGGAGTTAAGCTGTAAAGACGGTGAATTATCAACATTGGACCACATAAGTTCTGGGATATTAAAGTCACCCACCCAATTCTTGCTTGAGCAGCCATAGTTATTGCCTTTTTAATTTCTGTATTGTTTTCGTCTATGTCTTTTTCAATTTTTATAGCAACACCTTGCATTGATCAGTTTTTTGAATTCAGTGTAGAATTCCTAAAGCACTTTTAAAGCTGTTCTGTTTTCTTTTATTGTCTTTTATATTTCTTTCGCTTTTAGTTGTAGTTCTTCACTTGGTCTTTGTCACGTTTTTTGTTTCAAAATTTTTAATCTGTTCGCATCCACGTGTTCCTTTGTAATGTATGTGAGTATTTGCTTACTATGGTGATCGATTTAATTAAATGCCTTCAAACACGCTTCACTTTAATGCAGATGTTCTTATTTTTGGTATATGTATTTTTTTTTCCTTAAATTTGAATCTTTTCGTTCGTCGTGCCACTTTTTCGTAGATTTGTGTGTATGAGTTTTATACCAAAACTATTCACTTTTCCTTTACTTGTTTAATAAACCTTGTTTAATCAACCTTGTTCAATCAACCTTGTTATGCTACCATGTTGAGATTCGAGTTTTAATTTAGGAAAAGTTAATCTTATGCTTACAAGCTCTTTTAAAGAAGAAGAAGAAGAAGAAGAACTTAATTACAATCGTTATCGATAAGGTCTAATTCACAATAGCTTATTATAATATTATATACTATACGGAATATCTTATTTACACTAGCTTAAATATAAGTAACTCTAGATTATTATATTTATACAATTCAACAATACCCTTGGAGCGGGTATTATCATTTTGGTCAAAAGTGTGCAACGCAGTGAAGGAGACATCTCCGACCCTATAATGTGTAGCCGGGATCGGTTTACTATATCCTATAGCTGCCATATAACTGATTGATCGGAAATGCCATAACTTTAGTGTTTTTTAAGTTACAGGGTTGGGACTATATGGGTTGTTATAGTTGACCAAAATATATTACGTACAAAATTTCATAAGGATCGGCCGACTATATCTTATAGTTGTCATAGAACGATCGGAATTGCCATAACTTTCGTGTATTTAAAGTTAGAAAGATGGGACTTGGTACACATTCTATTTTAGACAAAATAATCTGATGTGTTAAATTTCATAGGGATCGGTCAACTATATCCAATAGCCGCCATATAGTTGAGCCGTATTGGGGCGAGTTTTATGTGAGCACTCACGTACTTTTTGAAGTTAAGTCAGTGGCCGATGTCAGGCAGCGATTGAAAGGCTTCCATTTCTTGACTGAATTTGTATCGATGTGGCCTGCAAAAAGTTTGTTGCAAACCTTTTGTGAAAATTGTGTTAAAAGCGTTCTCTGATTAGAACTCCAGTTCCGCCGTAGGCACCATGGGAAACCGCCGATGCGAAACCATCTGTCTAATCTGTGAGGTAGATTTTATAGCCTCTTATTTAAATACAACTTTTGCTTGTAAGATGCGTTGGTAAGATGGTTTTCGATCAAGAATTGTGACAATTCTAGTTTATGCCGTGAGACACCATTTACGTTCCACATTGAACAAGTGTTTGCATGGTCGTTTTCATGAATGAAATAAGCTCCATAAGCTACTTTGTTGGATGGTAAGCATCATAGTTTCCGTTTTGCTATGCCACTGTTCTGGGGCCTGCTGAGCGCTTTGTTAGTTAGGCTGATTTGGATTTTCCATTCCAGATTGTAGAGCATCGGCATAGGAAAAGCCGGTGGTGGTGTTTAGGGGACCGAATGAGGACCTCGCAGCTTTTGATGCAATATACACATTCGGTGGATTTTGGTTGCGCGTTGTGGTCGCTCGACGCATGCGACTCTTCAACTCCTTGTACACCATACATTCTCTATAGTTTGCCGTATAGTTGCCTTCGCAGTTTCCACATTTCTTCGCGGTACTGCCATTGTTTTTAGTCCAGTAAGTGGAGTTGTGGGTGCCCCCGCAGACTACACAGACAGCCCGAAGTGTGCAGTATGACCTAGTGTGTCCATACTCTTGGCAGTTAATGCATTACACTGGAGCGTTTATGTGGCTCTTCAACTGTGATTCTCTGAAGCAAAAGATATTGTAGATTGGTTGAATTTCGTTTTTCTTCAGCAACCTGCTTTCTGTCTTGAGCTCAACCTTGAAGAGGGGTTGTGGCTTTTTATCTTTATTTAGACTATTAATAACGTTCTTGGTGGTGAAGCCCTTTTATTTAAGGGTGGTTTTTATTTCCGCTGCGGTAACATCGGGTTCGATTCCCTTTACTACCACTTGTATGCCCTTGCTGCTTTTCAGTCCGACTATTGTACAGATATTTGGACACGATACGGAAGTGCTCTTCAGTCTTGGTTTGCACCTTTGTTTCGTGTCCCCCTATCAACGCTGCCATTCGGTTGACCAGGGCACTCGAATTTTTCTCCCTGATATAGATTGGAGGGGGCTTGGGTTTTTTTGCGGTGTCTGGCGCTGGTTGGTTTTCGTCAACATCCGCCAGTAGGACAAATCTGTTACTACTGGATCTGCCTCGTTCTTCGTCGATCTTCTGGACGCGGTTAATTTTTGTTTTATTGCCTGCCGGATTAATCTGCGGGCTGAGCTTGCGCTTATTTTGGATGTAGCGATCCATTCCAGTCTGTGTGGCCGGGGCCGCTTTGGCACTTTCCGAAGTTTTGGTTTTTGTACTCGCTGTAGTCGCTGATGTCGCGGTATTTTGAGTTGCAGTGGTTGTCGATGTGGTTGCAGAAATTGTAGCATTGCTTGTTGTTGGTGCGAATTTTGGTTCCGCCATTGGAGGGGGGGGGTTGTACTGCGAACTCCATGACGCGGAAGTTGGAGTGAGCAGAGCGGGTGAGCAAGACCCGCCCTTTGGCTTTCAGCGGTCAGTAGAGCCGGGTTGCTCTTAATCGCCTATTTTTCCATTTCAATATCGCGGGTTGAAAAGTTAGAATAGAAGCCGTTTCTTTGGTTGACTGAGCTTTTACGCTCGTTTTTTTCATCGTTTCTCAATTGCGTGGCACTTATTTATTTCGGAATTACAGACGTGAATTTGAGTTTTAAAAGAATCTCAAATTCCCGCAGAATTATCAATTCCGATATTTTTAACCGTTAAATTAGTGGTTCGAAACTTGGCTAAATGAAACGGTTAAGATGTCGATATATAGTAACCGGTTTATATCTCTGCTAAAGGTATTGTCAAGTCCTTGGCCTCTGGGTAACTTTTTCCACGGCACTAAAACTGTTTCCATGTTCAAAACGTAACTATTTCAAGTTCAGCTTGTTTAGTAAAGCCTTACAAAAATTTTAGATTACAAAGATTTTAGATCGGAGATTTCAACTTTGGATAAGATATGGTAACTTCTAGATACCATTTTTTAATTTTAGTTGGTACCCATACATTTCAAAAATGATATGTACTAGAAACAATGATAGCCATCTTCATTACACGGCCTACATAATTCATCCTATGGTAAAATTTAATCAACTTGTTCTCTTAGGTTTACCGCGGAAACTGTGGGTGATGGAAGATAGTTTGTTCTGGACTTTGGTTCAGAGAGCCTAAAGGTTATGGAGCAGATAAAATTATTCGTGGAGGAAAAAAAAAGTTGGAAATTGTCGGCCTGAGTTATTATACCCTTGCAGAGGGTGTTATCATTTTGGTCAAAAGTGTGCAACGCAGTGAAGGAGACATCTGCGACCTTATAACGTATATATATTCTTGATCAGGATCACCTCCTGAGTCGATATGAGCATGTCCGTCTGTCCGTCTGTCTGTCGGTTTCTACGCAAACTAGTCTCTCAGTTTTAGAGCTATAGAGTTTAAACTTTGCACACACCCTTCTTTTCTTTGCAGGTAGTATATAAGTCGGAACGGCCGGGATCGATCGACTATATGCTAAAGCTGCCATATAACTGATTGATCGGAAATGCCAAAGCTTTGGTGTTTTTTAAGTTAGAGTTTTGGGACTTTCCACACATGTTATATGTGGAAAATGGCCAAAATATCTTATCTACAAAATTTCATAAGGATCGGCCGCCCGATGTAAGATTTCCTTTCTTGTTTTTTCTTCATTTTTTTGTATCCACATTTGTTCGAAAATTTTATATTTTAGTATTTTTGCTTATTATAACATATCTAAATTAACGAAAATTAAGGTCTCATCATAACTAATAAATGCTAAGGCCTCAAGTGTCAATTTTGAACTGTCAGGACTATTTATTGTCGTATTTAAAATGTGAGAGATATCTGTATTTTTTTTCTTTTTAGTAGATATAGCAGTTGCTTCAATAAATAGAAATTTTGAATTTTCCTTTGCAAATTCGGAAGCAAATCTTCTTTTATTCCGTAAGCATCCTTTGAGGTTGTCCACCAAGATCACGATTACAATTGTCTTTTGGATAAAATATTAGATCCGATGCAAACCAGCTAGAATTTTCTTCTTAGAAGCAACGAATATTTCCGTGTGCTTTATTTAGCAGTCATCTCCAAATCGTTCTCCGGAAATCATTTGGAATTACTTTGGCGCAAACCCATTCAAAAATAGTTGACATTGCCATTTGTATTAAGCCAAACTTCTAGTAAGTCACCTCGACGAATAGCAACCTTGCTGGCATATATAGAAAAATTTAACCCTTCCGCAAATTCCCTCAAATTATTTAAATGCTATCTGAATATACACATAATAACACACACTACCACATAAGTTTTTGTTTGAATCCTATTGTATCTTGCTAAAAATTCTCCACGAAACACAAATATTTTATGGTTGGAATTAACAAAACTACTGTTTACGTATTTCATTAAAAAAATGATAACACAAAAGCACATATAAATTTACACTTATACAAATTTAACGACATAACATTTTCCATAGTGAGGTATTTTATTTGGTCAAACTGTTTAAAAATACGAGAACGCCAAAACTAAGAACTTGTCTAATCGGCAACCTTTCACGCACCACATGGCAAAACCAGCAGACTTTCAAGGGCTGGTCAAACAACCGCTGCACAATAAAAAACAAAATATTTTCGATGTCTAGGGACTTTTAATAGCTTGAAATAATTGTAACATTATTGATATATTTACACGAACTTTTTAGGTTGTGGCCAAAATAAAGGCATCTCATCCCAATGTGCATAAGTTACCCCACCGCCGAGTCGCACAGCTCCAGGAAACACTTCTGTTTTCTGTCCTGTATTGCTGACTTCAGGTCTCTTCGCCGATATCTAAAGGTTAGAAGCCGTTCCTCGAAGCTGTCGTTGCCTTTCGCCCGTTGCATCAGCCTCCTTGCCTTCATGCACTCCTTGCGGATGGAGTTGATCTCGCCGCTCCACCAATACACCGGGGTGTGCTGCTTCCGATAGCGGCTACATTATTGCATACCCGCTGTACAGCCCACTTCAAGAATAGCTGCAAAGGCGTCACCTATTTCTTAAGCACCGTCAGTTTGGACGATACCGATATCGCGTGCTGCTTCGGTTAAAATCCCCATTTGGAGTATGTCTGCTCTGAAACCTCGAAGGTTAGGTTCCTTCTGTTCTGCTGGGTCCTACTGTCAATTGAGCAGAGTTGTGCCTCGTGGTCGCTAGCTCTAAAATTGCTGCTTATACGCCAGATAGCATCGGCCTCCATAGATGGGCTGGCTAAGACACCACTGTTCCTTCCAGCTTCCTGCCACCTTGTGGTCACAGCGGAAGCAGCAGGCGCTTCTATTGTCCGGGTTCTTGCAAGCCCCTCGAGTTACTTATAGCAGCGTTACGCAACCATCTTCTCCTTGATGCGATGGACCACACATCCAACCTTTATCCTATCCACGTCCATGATAGGTTTGGCTAGGGCCACGGGGAACTGCTATCAGTAACATTAAAACTAGATCCTTTCAAGAATTTTAAAGAAGAGCAAGAGGAGAGGGTGTTGGAATGTCAAAATAAGGTGGACTGCAACGCGTTACAAAATAAGAAAACAACCCGAAAGGTACTATTTTCCCAAAATGAAGCTCAAAATGTAGTCATTCGTAGCAGGACCTCAACTCTTATCCCGCACACCTTCCTACTTCCTGGCCTCGGCGAGATGCGCTTAACTCAGAGCGGCCCTTTGAACAATTCACATTATAACACTATAAAACATAAGATAACATTAGTATGTTTTGTCTACAACCGTTTCTTGCACGAATCCAAGTTCGACGATAGTGGCGTAGAACGCTCATTTGGTGAAAGATCATTTGGTGACCACAACGTTGTCCCCTTTTTGGGGGCACAACCTGAACACAAGTCGCTCAGCAGATCAAACGTAAAAGCCTTCGAAAGGTTTTTACCAGACGACACCCCAAAGCTCTTAGAAACATTTTAGTAAACTAGATTAAAAAACTAAGCAAAGAGAATTTATACTAAAAGGAAATAGGAATGGTGGATACACAATGTTGGATCCTTTGCCTTAGCGGTAGCAAAAGGAGCCCTGGCGGGTCAAGTAGATTCAGGGGTTTTCTATGACCTCCACATCGCCGCCTTAACCTAACTTACCTATACCATCCCGCTAGACCCAAAAACCTCCTTAATTATCTTAATATGGTTGGCAAATGAAAATTGATTATGTCAAAATCTTCACGAATTCATATGAATTCCACCTTCCTCATCGATGGGCCTAAAATACTTCACTGAGCGCCTACAACAATAGCTTTTTTCTATGTTTATGGTCAGTCTGGCATTTGTTATATATTCGGCTATGGCATGGAAAACTCATGTATGGCTATCAAAGCTATCTGAAATCACCAATACAGTTTTCGTGGTACACGAAAACTTCATTTTAGATTGCAGCTGGGATAACTTTATTCATCCTTCTCTGTGTTTACTTTGGGTTATCCAGACATAATCTGACTTTCCCTAGCTTCTGGACTATCACTACTGAAGGTGATCAGGCACTCTCCAACTCTTATTTCAACATAGCTGAAACATCCTATCCATTTCTGCGTAAAACATCTTCAGCGTAAAGCAGGAAAATGTCTTTGCTTAATTGGCTATGCAATTCCAGTATCTATCGTGTTTGGCAAAAGTGAGGTTTTGTGACGAAGGAAATTTTCTACCACACTGTTTAGCTGTGCACTTTGAAACTCTGTTAGAACATGATTCTCGGAGTTAGCTGCTACCTCCACTACTACTTGGAAGCAGGTCGAATTGGTTCCTGAAGTCGAACCCCAAGTACAGATCTTGTTTTAGTGAAAGAATATGTGAAATCCAATTTCCTTCTCTTTCCCTTAATACTCTACCTTAGTATTAAGTCAATCTAAAAAGTTTTGGTTTTTACCATTCGCCGTATAGGCGTTAGAGAGCACTCTCCTGAGTAATCAATTGCTATAAATATACTCCTTTGCTAGGACTCCGCCTATGCGACTCATTCATATAACACTATATACATTTACTTAAAACTAAGGAATCATAAAAATGCGAAAAGTGACAAAGACGTAGCGAATCTGTGCGAATCAGCGAAGACGTCATAGTAGTTAGGCGAATCTGTGTTTTTTACTGGAGATGGCCTCCAGCGATATCGACACTCCCGTGAGTTATCGAGTTCGACTGATCGTCGTCCTGATCTTGATAACGGCTCCGTTTACTGGTCAGTTGGCGCTGTTGTTTTTTCTTGAGTCGAAGGTGTTTCGTTTTGGAAGATGTATGCTGGTTTAAGACAATCGATGGAAATCTTGTTGTCCTTTGTGTGTCCTTTAAGCGTAAAGTACTAACACTTTGGACGGACCCTCGTAGATTACTTACAGGGGGGGTTTTGAATCGATCAGCTCTGACGAAGACGAGGGTACAATGGTTTAAACCCGGACAAATTCTTGCGGTGTATGATGGTGCACTGGCTTATTGGTTGGTAGCTCAGATATGGTTTTTTTAAGAGCCTCGGCGAACTTGGACTCGGTATGTTTTTGTGTGTTCGGTGTAAAAAATCCTCCAGGGACCCGTAGTGCGGTGCCATGAGCTGGACTCAGCTCGATGTCGCTTTTAACTGTTGTACGTAGGCCTAGATGGATTAAGTGCCGGGAACTGCTCCAGTTAATAGGATCGTCGCAATTTAAGGCAGCTTTTAATGTTCTGTGCCAGCGTTCGATCATCCCCTTGGCTTGTGGGTGATACGCCGTCGTGCGCAGGTGCTTAAAACCGCAATTTTGGCGAGCTCTTGGAACAGTGTTGACTCGAATTGTCGGCCATCTTAAGAAGCGATAGATGCACGTAAGGCAGTATCGGAATCCGTTCGATGATGGCAGTAGGCCAACGATGTCGATGTTGATGTGTTCGTTGGTGATGCTTTCTCGCTGTTTTGATTGAAAGCGTACATCACCGGCTTGTGGTCGGGGAAGATTATGAAGTTTCTGCCCTCCAATGCGAACTTGAAGTGCAAAATGGCCTGATAGATGGCAGTCAGTTCTCTATTGTAGGTGCTGTACTTCTTTTACTTCTGTACTTCTTGCAGGCGTCGAATGCGAGGTCGGCTTCTGTAGACCACAGAAGCCGGGGTTTTGTCGTTCTTTTTATTGCCTTGGATTAGCGCTGGAGTATGTGTTGGTTATCAGCAGCTCGTGGGATAAACGGCCGATAGAAGTTGATCATACCCAGCAACTTTTTCAAATATTCAGCAATAAGCGGTTTTTTTAAGTGGCGGATGGCTTTCACTTTGGCTTCGGATGGTTTCAAGCCGTGCTGGCTGATGTCATGTCCCAGGAACGTGAGTTGTGATTTACCGAATTGGCACTTCTCGAATTTCACGGTGGGATGTGCCGAAGGAGGTCAAGGATCGTGCGGAGGTGCGTCTCGTGCTGCTCCTCGGATTGTGAAGCGATCAGAATGTCGTCTATGTATGCGAAAGCAAAGTCGAGATTCTGCATTACGTTGTTTATGTGACGCTGAAAAGTTTGCGCTGCGTTGCGCAAGCCGAATTTCATGAACAAGAATTTGAAAAGCCCAAAAGGCGTGTTAATTGCTGGGAATATTGGGAATATCTTGCGGTTCGACAGGGATCTGGTGATACGCTTTTTGCAGGTCGATTTTTCAAAATATCTTTTTACCGTATAGAATTATTCCGTTACATCTAGTATGTACGGAATAGGATTTCGATCCGGCACTGTTACGTTGTTCAGTGCTTGGTAGTCGCCGCATAGTCGTACTCTCCGTTTGATTTCTTTACCAGGTGAAATAGACCAGTTGCTTTTTGAGGGGCGTCATATTCCTTTTTCGATGAGGTAGGAGAACTCAGTTTGTGCAGCTTCGAGTTTGTCGGGCACTAGTCGTCGGGCGCGGGCGTGAGTAGGCGGGCCGTTGGTCGAGATGAAGTTCGTTACTTCGGACTTTGCTGGCAGCCGGTTCGAGTTGATCGTTGCGAGATCGCGGTATTCGTGAAGCAACTTTGCGTTGCTCGTGTTGTAGGATAAAATCGCGTTGATTACGTTAAGGCGCGTGACATGTTAATTCGAGCAGCGTAGCTCGATCAATGAGTTTTCATCGTTTCATGTCGACGAGTAAGTCGAAATGGTGAAGGAAATCGGCTCCAATGATAGCGCAGTTGACGTAAGCTATTACGAAGGTTCAAACGAAGTTTCGTCTCAATCCCAGTGACAATGTTATGCGTTTTTCTCCATAGGTTTGTATCTTTGTACCATTGGCGGCGAAAAGAAGCTTTGTAGTGAGCATAGTTTTTGCGTTTTTGCAGGATGGCATCACTGAAATTTCGGCGCCAGTGTCGATAATAAATTGAGTTTTGGAGGAATTGTCGTTGATGGCGAGGCGGGTAATTGTGTTGTGGTCTTCTTCGAATTTGTCCGCCGAATCGAAAGACTGTTTTAGGCTTTTGGTTCGGAGCACGCCAAATTGCCAAATTTGCTGTGGTACCAACACAAGCCTGAAGTCGTGTCGCTGTTGTGATCCGTTAATGTGGATGAACTGTTTTTGCGGTAACGGTTTTTGAACAGCGCGTTGATTTGTTGCTTGATGCGGTCTAGACGTTCGTCGAAAACGGTGGTGATGGCTGGCGCCGATTTGGCGTCAACGGTATAGGATGAAACTCGCCGTCTTCCATCACTTTGTCTGCCAACTTAGCTAAGTCTGCTAGGCAGGCGTCCGATGCTTGCAAGATCGTTTGCACTTGTGTTGGTAGGCGCTGCAGCCACAGTGCTTTTAAGAAAGTTTCGTCAACTTTGTTTGCGGCGAGTGTGTTGTGTAAGGCGCTTGTCACCAAGGTCAGTCTCCGAAATCAACCTCTGAGTTTTCTTCTGCTCGCTGTCGCAGAAGCGTTCCAAAATGCACGACTTTAAGTTTACGTATTTGCCTATGCCTGGTTGGTTGATTATGGCGTCGGCGATTCGGGCCAGTACCGGTGCTTCGATTGACGCCAGGATCGTGTTGACTTTCGTGTTGTTTGTTGTTATTCCAGCCAGAACAAATTGGGCTTCGATCTGCGACAGCCATAATTCTGGTTGCTCGGGCCAAAACGGTGGAATTTACTGAATAACTGCGTCGGAACCGCGAGTAACGGTATCGTGAAAGACGTCGGCGTCGTCTTGTGTGGTTTCGTTGTTTGCCATTGTTAGCCCCGGTGCTCGCGTGAATATAGTGATCACGTCGGGGTCACCAATTTAATGTTCGTTTATTCATATAATATATTTACTTAAAACTAAGGAATGATGAAGAAGCGAATAGTTAGGCGAATCTGTGTTTTTTACTGGAGATGGCCTTCAGCGATATCGACACTCCCGTGAGTAATCGAGTTCGATTGTGCTATCGTAAGCGGCTAAGGGTTGCCACAAACCCTTCCATTTTTCTTCCCAAAAGATTCACTAAGAATTTTTTCGCGACTTTTCCGCTTGTTTAATAAGCCAAAATTTTTAAGAACCTCGATTTTCTTATGCCACTATACTTTAGGTAAACTGCTGTTGACTTTTTATTAATTCCCCTGAGCTGCTGGAACACTGATCGCCTGGCGTGTGTCAGATGATTTCCTTGCCCTGTTTTTCAAATATTTGCTACACTATGGCTTGGACGTGTTCGGAGTCCCACACCCGTAACAATATATCTTTCGTTTTTCTGCGACAATTAGGAGCGAGGCACTCACGCAGGTGATGGCCAGTTTTTAGACCTTTCCGACATAGACCGAGTAGCATAGCCAAGCTAAGTGAGGCAGGGGCTCTCAGGGGGCATTGCCAGAAATACCAGAATTGCCCCAGAATGGGGCACGCAGAAACTACACTACCCACCACATAATATACAGCAAATCTACAGTTATTTGCGACTCTACGTCTTCCTACCTGTGTGCCCGTCGCGTAAGCGGCCATGGCCACATCCATAGCCTCCAGAGTCCTGCATCGCTGATCCAAAAATTCAGCTATCGATTCCCAAGTAGGGATTAGGTCCGAGTTCGAGGCATTTTGACCTTCCTCGCACTTGGCCTGGGTAGCTGGGTCCAACCCTTGAAGGAGCACTTAGAGAATAATGCTGCTGGTAATCTGTCGCCCCCAAATTTTTCAAGGCTTCCATGTAGGCATTGAATTTATCTGAAAGTCCTGAAAGCGATGCCCTGAATCACCTCCCAATAGACTGAGGCCTGACTGACATCAGTCTGAAAAATTAACCGACGGTTATAAAATCGATTTTCCAACAGACGCGACATCAAAATTCTCCTCGGACATTTTCAAGAAACGAACTGCATATAAGGCTGAGTCCCGAAGATAAGATCGCAACCTTTGCAGTTTTTCCACCTTACTTATGTGGGGATGTGCCCACGATTGTTGAGAAAGCCGAGTAAAAATCAGCCCACTCCGAATATCCTCCACTAAAAGTAGGAAGAGGATGAGGGGGCAAGGTTTGAAAACTCCGACTAAGCGCTGGGTCCCCCTGAATACTGATAGCTCCGCTGGGAAAGGTAGAATGGGCAGCAATTCGAACAGAGCGCAACGATTTCCGCATCTAGCGACGCTGTTTCTCGGTCAGCGTCCGCTCCCGTCAATTCTCTTGCCGCCAAGGAGCGTTTTGATGTGGTGCTGCTAGCCACTGCCAATATTTTGGTCAGGAACCGCTCCGGAGTTCTACTGCCCTGCCGAGCGCTGCTCGGTTATGGCTCGCAGGTACACATTGTCACTTCAAGGCTGGTGAACAAGCTGCAGCTGCGAAATAAAAGATCTCCGGTGTCTGTATTCGGTATAGGTGACGCAACTCTCCTCCCCCATTAAGGTACTCAATATTTGAGGCTGGTGTTTCATTCTATGCACCCTTCTCAGTATCTCCGTTGATCATGTCGTTGCTCGTCTTTCAGGTTATCGGTCCTTATTATGGTCGTCTAAAATGGGCCGCCCATAATCGGGACTCCAGCTTACTGGAGTTTATGGACGAATATTGTCGCAGCCTTCGGTTACGTCGCTCCGATAACAACTTCTGGTACTGTGGCAGCATCCTCCTTCGCCACGGTACCCCTGCCTCCATTGGGATGGAGGACGGCGAAATGATTATCATGCAGCTTCGACCGTTAGGCCGTGTTGCACGACGGCGTCTTAGTCGTCGCTCGGGTTGAGACAGTGACGACAACCTTTCTACTGATAGTGGTGCCTCCTCGATGGGTACCATTGATGACGATGCCTTTTAACCTAATAACTACCTTAACCTAATAAATCCTTCTTATGAACTATTTGTGTTGATGATGTTGATTACACTGATTTTAAGAAAGCTTTTGATTGTGTAAATCATCGTCTCTTTCTCTACAAACTGTATCTTATAGGTTTTCCTCCAAATATCATACAGTGGAGTACTCTATTGGTATGATCTATTGAATCGTACGCAGCGTGTTTTGTTCAGGAACATTAAATTACAAGTTATAATCTGTTGGCACCTAGTGCCAAGATCTAATAGACGGCGCCAGAAACAGAAATCACCAATATCAGCGATAAAAATGCCCGACTGACCGGAGCCAATACCAAGCGATCTAAGTCAGCAGACCCAGATCTAGTACCTAGCTTAATACCTAAAAAAAGTTTAGTACCTAGCACCTAGGTTAATCTTGAACATAAACATTTTAGCACGTACTTTATTTAACATTGACCGTAGTGTACGTACTTTCATTAACATTCTCTGATCTTTTAAAAAATCGCCTGCTCCATAATAAAGAAAGTTGCGAACACGGTTCGTTACTCAGTATCATCTCATGGTACTTAAAACTAACCTACTTGGTCAGACTTTTATACGTTCTTTGACTATGAATTCGGGACCGACCGTTACGCCCGCGAGTTCAAGTTCGACATAGTGGCCGCATAACGCTCTACGGAAGAACAATGGTTGGATAGCTTCCGGTGCTCTAACCGCGTGATTAAGGACGATTTTTTCTGCCTTGGACTCTGGAGCTGATTCCAATCGCACTGGCCTGATCACAATCCATCCCAGCGCGGTATTTTAAGTAGTGGCTGTCCTTCTTCCAAATGTACCTGCTGTGGCCTCATAAGGTGGTAGATTTATTCGGCGCCCAACAATAGGATCTTCTGGGGCTGCGTAAATTCAGGATCGGCTAAGCGCAATTGAGGTGGGATATTTCTTGAATCGGTGATGGCTAGTTCTAGAGATGACAGCGTGTGCCCAATCTTTCCTTAATGATGAGTATCAACATTGAGTGCGTTGAGAGTGGCGACCGTTTGGAGCACAGTATCATGCAAGCTGCGCAGCTGAACCGCTGATCCATTAGTTCTGGGGTGTATAAAAAGATCTTGAATTGTGGACTTAATCTACAGCCATTCAGTATGGTATCGATTTTTTAGCCGTTGTCAGGCATCCTGGTAACTTCCCTGTTTGCCAATTGATGTCAAGATTGGGTTTTTGGCTTCACATACTACATGATTCTTCAGATGACGGAATTTTACTGCGTCACTATATATACTTTAAATCTATCATCATTTTTTAAGGTTGGTTCCAGGTCTACGAGGTTATGGTACCCCATACCCCCCCATTCCTTCCAGTGCGCCTTTATATGTTGTCTGAAGTGTGCACAGAAAATCTTTAACATCTAACCGCCCTTCCTGCCTTTGTTTTAGTGATGCATGTCGAAGGTCTTCTGATTTATTTCTCGTAATTGTGCCTTTGGCTTGATGTTTTCGACTGTTTTTCGGGGTTTGCAAGGGTTTGCTCGAGTGGAACGTCGCTTGCTGTGGTCAGGCAGAGATTGATGTGAGATACTTGAAGTCCTGGTTGGTTGTCCAAGTAAAGGTGGGGGTGGTGGTTGGTAAAGGTTTCGGCTGATTCCGTATCGAGTGAGTAGGTTGGGTAACGCGGGTTCTACTTGTGGTCCGTTTCACGGGAGCAACACTCGAAGTAGATAAGATAACGAAGTTCTTCTTGTGGTCCGTTTACACAGGAGCCACTCAAAATAGGTTCGATGACGAAAGTGCTACTTGTGGTCCCTTAATACAGGAGCCACTCGAAGTAGGTTAGTTTTAAGAGAGTCCTACTTGTGATCCGTTTTACACAGGATCACTCGAAGCAGGTTAATTTTAAGTGCCTTAGTCTAACATTGAGTAACGAGACGATTCATTCTGATTTCGCCACTATTCTTATTTCAGAAGAACAATTATTATATAAGATTCTAAATTATACATAATTAAGTCTAGGGAAGGTCAATGCTAGTTAATGCCAATGCCAAAGTTAATGCCAGTGTCACCCACCTCTGAGTGGGTACAATCATGTACTCAGATTGCTTGTACATGCATTTCGGCTTAGCAAGGTGGCTTTTTCTCGCTTCGGTTAGTCGGTCATTCTTCCCGCTGATACTGCTGATTTCTGCTTCTGGCGCCGTCTACTAGTGCTGGGTTATTAGGTTGGATATTGTTTTATGCTTATTGTTAATTATTACTAGGTATGCCAATAGGTTAGTGGGTCTGATGCTTGTATATTGGGACATGCTGATGCACATTGACTAGATCAGATTACTAAGTGTGAATATAGGGTAGTAGGTCTTGGCAAAAAGGTGCCAACAGTTGGGATTTATGAATAATACTGTGCTTAGGCCAGGCGGACAGATCAAGTGCTTTTTCAAGGTGGGATTCAGGTATTACTATTTTAAAAGAAGATATGCTACGCTTATGTTTAAAGTTAAATTTAAAGACCGTTGATTTATTAGGAGCTTCCTCATGATAATTTAAGAGGTGACTCCTGACATCATCCACAGAAGCATCCGGCATAAGACGGGCTACGGCTACTCTAAGCATAAGCCCAGAAGATTTCAGGCGCCACACTAGTGAGAGGCCTAGGACGCGGTATAACAGGAACTTACAGGTTTTCCAACGATGGAGGATTCAAGACGATAGGTAGACCACGACTCCTTGACGATTCCTTTGGCTGACTTGGTGAACGGATCAATTCCACAGGAGCATCAGATGAGGCGTTAAAAATGTATGCGAATGAATCGCATGAGAAGCAGGGGTACCCAATAAATTGGCCGTCATTAGGTTATTGTTCGGAATTTTTCTCCTTGGAGAGTCACTTATAACTTGAGACCAAGAAATTGAGTCTCAAGGGTATGGAATTGCTCATTAAAAGCAAAAAATTGCTTACGGACATCTAGAAAACCATTTCTCGTCTGCTTTATAAAGATTATGATATGCTTTATAATAATATGAATATTCGAAGAGCGCGGCAAAAATAATAATGAAGAATAATATTGTATTTACGAAGTGTATGGTTCAATGAACTATATAGGTCAAATATACTCAGAAAATGATGCAGTATATTAAGCTTGTCAGGAAAAGAGGAAGCTTGTATCAAAGATAAAGGTAATCTGATGAGAGCATGAGCAAAAACACGTTTGGATACGCCAAAGTCGAATTTTAGACTTATTTTACACATGTATAATTATATTAAAATGGCTTTTGAGTGAAGCATCCCCATGGGGGAAAAAAACCCTTTAAAAAAATGTTAGTTTTATTTTTTAGCCGCAGCACCAGGAAAGCGCTTTCGTGGGACCCTGCCGGCAGTTTAGTTTCAAGAGTAAGTCTCTTTAAAAGAATTAATAAATTCTATTATTTATACGGGTAACACTGTAATGTGGGAATGCCCACAAACGGACCACAAGTAGGGGGCCCTCCTTAAGGGGGCATGCGCAGTTAGAGCGCCAAAAAATATAAATTTTTCTCGAATGTTTTTCTCGTAAAATATTGAATTTTTTTGAAATATCGCTTTATTATGCGAAAGTACATCATTTTAACTTTACATTTGAAAAAAAAAGTATAAAATATTGAGAAGTTTCAAAGTTATGCCCCGTCGAAGTGAGGTCCGTCTAAAAAAAACGGTTCGCGGTGACCAAAAAAAAAAAAGTTTTGCATAAAAAAATCAATCCTTTGATTAAGTACTAGATTATTATGTAGTAAAGAAGCATGCTAAGTTTCAAGACAATCGGGTCACTACTTTTCGAGTAAGAGTGGTCACCGACTTCAAAAACGTTGTTTTGAGAAAAACGTGTTTAATGTTTCAACTCACTATTACATAAACCGGACGCCCCTACCTTTAAACATGTGTATCTCAATGAATTTTCACCGGATTATTTCAAAATTTTGTGAACACATTTATATATATATGCACTTTAAGAAAATGCAAACAAAAAATTGATTTTTTGAAATTTACAAGTGCGCATGCCCCCTTAACTAACCTACTTCAAATGTTGCTCCTGTGAAAACGGACCACACTCAGCAGGACCTGCCGATATGTATCCATTTCTGAGTGTTGCTTCCGTGAAACGGACCGCCAGTATGACCTGCCAATACAGAATAAGCCGAAATCCCTTACCACTACCTGTACTTGAAGACAACCAACCAGGATTTCAAGTATCTCATCTCAACCTCTGCCTGATCACAGCAAGCGCCAGTTCAACC
Organism: Drosophila anomalata; assembly: GCA_035046425.1. NCBI lineage: Eukaryota > Metazoa > Arthropoda > Insecta > Diptera > Drosophilidae > Drosophila > Drosophila anomalata. The sequence continues at coordinate 77,912 of JAWNNY010001696.1, forward strand.
CGAGCAGACCCTTGAAGAACCTAGGTACATTTAGTCAGAACTTGTATCCGTTTTTTGACTATGACTCCGGGACCTACCGTTATGCCCGCGAGTTCAAGTTCGACGTAGTGTAGTACTCTAAGCATAAGCCCAGAAGATTTCAGGCGCCACACTAGTGAGAGGCCTAGGACGCGGTACAACAGGAACTTACAGGTTTTCCAACGATGGAGGATTCAAGACGATAGGTAGACCACGACTCCTTGACGATTCCTTTGGCTGACTTGGTGAACGGATCACTTCCGCAGGAGCATCAGATGAGGCGTTAAAAATGTATGCGCATGAGAAGCAGGGGTACCCAATAAATTGGCCGCCATTAGGTTATTGTTCGGAATGTTTCTCCTTGGAGAGTCACTTATAACTTGAGACCAAGAAATTGAGTCTCAAGGGTATGGAATTGCTCATTAAAAGCAAAAAATTGCTTACGGACATCTAGAAAACCATTTCTCGTCTGCTTTATGAAGATTATGATATGCTTTATAATAATATGAATATTCGAAGAGCGCGGCAAAAATAATAATGAAGAATAATATTGTATTTACGAAGTGTATGGTTCAATGAACTATGTATATAGGTCAAATATACTCAGAAAATGATGCAGTATATTAAGCTTGTCAGGAAAAGAGGAAGTCGAATTTTATTTTTATAGTTATAGTCGATACGCCAAAGTCGAATTTTAGACTTATTTTACACATGTATAATTATATTAAAATGGCTTTTGAGTGAAGCATCCCCATGGGGGAAAAAAACCCTTTAAAAAAATGTTAGTTTTATTTTTTAGCCGCAGCACTAGGAAAACGCTTTCGTGGGACCCTGCCGGCAGTTTAGTTTCAAGAGTAAGTCTCTTTAAAAGAATTAATAAATTCTATTATTTATACGGGTAACACTGTAATGTGGGCAATGCCCACAAACGGACCACAAGTAGGATCCTCCTTAAGGGGACATGCGCAGTTAGAGCGCCAAAAAATATAAATTTTTCTCGAATGTTTACATTTGAAAAAAAAAGTATAAAATATTGAGCAGTTTCAAAGTTATGCCCTGTCGAAGTGAGGTCCGTCTAAAAAAACCGGTTCGCGGTGACCAAAAAAAAAAAAGTTTTGCATAAAAAAATCAATCCTTTGATTAAGTACTAGATTATTATGTAGTAAAGAAGCATGCTAAGTTTCAAGACAATCGGGTCACTACTTTTCGAGTAAAAGTGGTCACCGACTTCAAAAACGTTGTTTTGAGAAAAACGTGTTTAAAGTTTCAACTCACTATTACATAAACCGGACGCCCCTACCTTTAAACATGTGTATCTCAATGAATTTTCACCGGATTATTTCAAAATTTTGTGAACACATTTCTATATATATGCACTTTAAGAAAATGCAAACAAAAAATTGATTTTTTGAAATTTACAAGTGCGCATGCCCCCTTAACTAACCTACTTCAAATGTTGCTCCTGTGAAAACGGACCACACTCAGCAGGACCTGCCGATATGTATCCATTTCTGAGTGTTGCTTCCGTGAAACGGACCGCCAGTATGACCTGCCAATACAGAATAAGCCGAAATCCCTTACCACTACCTGTACTTGAAGACAACCAACCAGGATTTCAAGTATCTCATCTCAACCTCTGCCTGATCATAGCAAGCGCCAGTTCAACCCGAGCAGACCCTTGAAGAACCTAGGTACATTTAGTCAGAACTTTTATCCGTTTTTTGACTATGACTCCGGGACCTACCGTTATGCCCGCGAGTTCAAGTTCGACGTAGTCGCAATTCTTAAAGACGAACAGTTGGTGAATTCCCTTGAAATTCAAGTTAAACAGATAAGTTTTACAGAAAAAATACTACTACGATATATCATTGTCTAATGGGTCTCATGCAGTTCCACAAAAGACGATAGGAAACTCTAATCAGGCCTCACTGTTTGGGCACCAATTTTGTAATGTGTGGGTGTGGTTCGAACTCCCTACGTCGTTAGCCAACTTTGTAACTTGGGGGTGTACGGGCTGTAGTTAAATAGAACCAAATTGCAAGATCTACTGCAAGGACCACAGATATATACCTTGGGGACGTACGGATGAGAGTGAAGGGCGTGCACTTCTTGAGATCTTATACTAAGCTAGACGGATGGGGGTGGTTCTTTTCACGTTTCCATACTACACATCATCAAAATAAATTTAAGTGCACTAGCTAGATGCAAATTAATAAAGAAAACCAGGATGATTGTTGGGACTTGTGCCAGCATCAAAAATCATAATTATTTCTATTTCTATTCTCTCAGTGTAACCAGCCGCAGCGGTCCACTAATTGCCCGTTATCAGCTGCTCCATATTCTTTGTTTCTCCCAGATTCGCATGCGCTTTGTTGTTCTTTTGTAGCGCATGCAGTTTGGGAGCTTTGGTGGAGCTTCTGCGCAAGCTCTTAGGTTTTATGACTTGTAATTCGGCATTGTTGGGATCGGCCGCTGCCGTTGTTTTGGGGTTAAATTGACCCAATAAAATTATTGAAATTAAATTGTGGATTCTTTATTAATTCGGTCGCTATCAAAACGCTGATAGCTCAACATTGGTGACCCCGACGTGATCGCGCTCTAATTGATTTGTGATCATTAAAGTGCTTAAAGGAAACCTTGCAAAGGAAAACTTGTTGCTGTTGTTTCCATTGCATTGCACCTTGCACAAAAAACAAATTGCATAATGGAGTCTGGAGATGTAGCTAGTGCCTCGGTTCCTGCAAGCAGGGAAAGGCTTTTGCGGCGAAGAGCAGAGGTGACCTACCAGGAGATGGAAGCCCTGCATAACAAGGTCAAGGCTGCAGTTCAGAAGGAAGATTTGACCATCATGGTACTGGAGCCGTTGGAAATTGCGTTGCGCAAGAAATTTACCACACTCCAGGATGAGTTAGAGCGATTGAGCTCTGTTGAAGTTGGGAGTGAATTATGCTGGAAGTTCTCCCAGCTTGCCGCTGATGTGCGCTTTGACATTCAGGTGGGAATGGCAAAGCACTCCATGAGGGTACCTGCACACTCCACTTGTCTCGACGGCCCCAATGGTCCCACTGCTTCGTTAATGGCAGAACCAACCATAGCGGTAGTGAAGGTGCAGGATGGTCTGTTGGAAAAGCGTCGCTCATGCAGTCAGGATTACCCGCTGGACTGCGACATCCAATCGGGTTCTCAGGTTTTTAAATTGGAGCGAAACCTGAACAAGGATCACGATAGCCAGGACGTGTCCAATTGCGTCTCATCAGTGCCCTGCTATCCACCGCTCCCCCCGTGGTCGCTATTTCAACGTCGCATCTGGCAGTTGTCTGCGATGGATTTTCTGAAGCTGCTGAACTTAATCCCTCATCTGGCTCGGGATTCGGATTATTGTCACCGTTGCCGATTAAGTCAGCACCCAGGTCTGACTCCATTCGGAACTCTAGCCTGCACCCTTCCAATGGGGGGAGGTCGTCCGCATCGTTGCTGCCGCCGTTTGCAGCTGCCAAGGTGGCTGCTGCTCCAGCCGTGAAGGCTCCCGATCCTGCAATCGAAAGGTGCGCCTACGCGCAATTTCGGAAAGATGTTTCCTTCCACTCTCGCCACTCTGTTGACGCTTGGCTCGAGCGCTCTCTGGATCTGGATGGACACGGCAGCCTGCAACTGAGAATTATGGACCTTGAGATCATCAGCAATATTATGTGATGAAGCTGCCCCATGCCCCTAAGGATTTTTTGTTGAAAGATGGAATTCAACGGGGGGAGGATGTTGGGACTTGTGCCAGCATCAAAAATCATAATTATTTCTATTTCTATTCTCTCAGTGTAACCAGCCGCAGCGGTCCACTAATTGCCCGTTATCAGCTGCTCCATATTCTTTGTTTCTCCCAGATTCGCATGCGCTTTGTTGTTCTTTTGTAGCGCATGCAGTTTGGGAGCTTTGGTGGAGCTTCTGCGCAAGCTCTTAGGTTTTATGACTTGTAATTCGGCATTGTTGGGATCGGCCGCTGCCGTTGTTTTGGGGTTAAATTGACCCAATAAAATTATTGAAATTAAATTGTGGATTCTTTATTAATTCGGTCGCTATCAAAACGCTGATAGCTCAACAATGATTGTCCTACCGAATCAAATCCAAAAGAAAACTAGATAAACAAATCACCTAAAAGGCAACAGTCTCACTAGAAAGGGAGAGAGAGAGAGAATGACTCTGGTGAGTCACCTTGGCGATATCTACGCCAAGGTTATACCCTATTCTTAACCCACCCTACCTTGGCGATATCTACGACGTTTGATTCGCCCCATATCGCAATCCTATGCGATACTTATCGTGGTTTCAGCATGGCTATTTGAAGTTTTGGTGGCGGATTTGTAATGGCCTTAAGCCTTCATGGAGTTCCAAATACTCAAATGCAATTTGGAGTAAACTTGATTCATTTTTCCATATTGGGTATTTCCATTTCATTATAAAATATCTCCTTAACAGCTACTTCAGATAATTTTATTACAATTCCTATTAATATCTTTATATATTTATATTTAGATATAAGAGAAAGAATAAAAAATATTTGGTTAAATTCAATAAATCAGTTTAACTACATTTGGAATTAATGTAGTAATTAAATAAGGAATTGTAAAATTGCGAATTCATTAATTAAAACTATTCACGTAATCATTACAAAATTATTCAATTCATGCCTTGCTAAAATTTACTGTTTGCGTTGCAAATATATTAAAATTTCATTTAGTGATATTCACTCATCGATTTTCGCCGCCGTTGAGCCAAAGGACAGGAATAGCTAGAGATGTTTATAATAATTAATTTAAATAGAACAATAAATTTGCCTGGCCAAGCTCGAATATTATGGCAAAGTTGTCATTATTTAATTAAATCTAAATGCTTTTACCTATATATTCACATCACTTATATATATATACATATATATCTATCTATTTATAATAAAATAACAAAGGATTTTTAGATATTGATTATCGGGAAAAAAACAAGAAAGGAAAGCTAACTTCGGGCGGAGCCGAAGTTGATATACCCTTGCAGTTCAGTCGCAGTCCGCTAGGTGGCGCCACACATCTTATATTATTAGATATATAGCGGATCGTATATAGTCGGCCTATCCTTATGAAATTTGGCATATTGAATTATTGAATTTGCCCAAAGGGTAATCTGTACCAAGTCCCATCTTTCTAACTTAAAAAACACCAAAGTTATGCCAATTCCGATCTTCTATGACAGCTATAAGATATAGTCGGGCGATCCTTATGAAATTTTGTACACAAGATATTTTGGTCAAATATAACATGTGTGGAAAGTCCCAACCCTCTAACTTAAAACACCAAAGTTATGGCATTTCCGATCAATCAGTTATATGGCAGCTATAAGATATAGTCGACCGATCCCGGCCGTTCCGACTTATATACTGCCTGCAAAGGAAAGAAGGGTGTGTGCAAAGTTTCAACTCGATAGCTTTAAAACTGAGAGACTAGTTTGCTTAGAAACGGACAGACGGACAGACGGACATGCTCATATCGACTCAGGAGGTGATCCTGATCAAGAATATATATACTTTATAGGGTCGGAGATGTCTCCTTCACTGCGTTGCACACTTTTGACCAAAATTATAATACCCTCTGCAAGGGTATAATAAGGGGTGTGCAAAATTTAAATAAATGTACAGTATTCTTTCTTTCGTAGAATAATTTCATAATGAGCAAAAAGGAATTGAAAAGTTTTATTTAAAATTCAGCAGGCCGATATTCACAATATTACACTGCTAATAGTTACAAAATTTATAAATAATTTGCTGGAGTTTTTTCTTCGTGTAGCAAAAGGGGGTGTCACGGAGGTCGCCGGGAACTAATTGGTTCCTTGTTTGGGGTTGTCGTCGAATCCAAAATATATTATAAGAATATGATCCCACGTCGGATCTCTGCACTAGTTAATTCCAATAATTCATCCTTTTCGGCTTCCAGATAACCTCATGCCGGTTACATAATCTGGTACTAGCCGCACTGACACGTGGCACTGGAGGGTAATAATTTAACGAAAAAAACTGCACTACACTGAATGTAAAGCATACCTGGCATAAAATCACTAAACACAATTAAATAGATCCCGCTAATTTGTCTAGGATTTACTGGGATTTTACTTATTTTTAAGCACTTATTAAATAGTTCTTAATCTTGGTTTAAGATAGCAGCCGTATTGCTTTTAGACTCGTCAATTCATTGGAGAGCTTAGCTCTCCAATGCAAATCTAGCCCTAACTATGCTAAAGAAAAAACTTTCACATAACGACATTCTTATCCCGATACCCAAAATCATAGATCTTAATTGAGATTATTTTATCTCGTCGCGAAAACACACGAAAGGAAAAAAGGTGGCTGTAGAATTAAATTAAATTGCAAAAGAAAGGAACGAAAACGAAAATGCGTGCACTCTTTCCAACGTTATAAATTCGATTATATTCAATCAACAAAAACTTAAGCCTAGCTTATCTAGTGCGGCGAAGCGGGCGAATTCATGGGAGAGCGCCAGTGAGAGCTTCACTCCGAAGTGAGAGCTTCACTTGCGCTCCCGCTCCGCCCTAAACTAACTTATACTAGACTTCATAAAATTCCACTTAATTATCTACATTAATTCTACACCGGCCCCGTTGAAGGCCTTCCTTAGGCTTCAACTACTGGCAACCTCGCCAGCTTGTGGACTGCTCTCCTAAATACTGCTCCTCTACTCGTCCTGACGTCGGCGACCCTGACCCTTCCGTCCGCGCCGGCATGAGTCTCGACGACCCTGGCAGTGATCCACTGCTGGGGCGGCTGGTTGTCCTCGGCGACCAGGACCAGATCGCCCTTCCTGGCGTCCTCCTGCTCCCGCTGCCACTTCGACCGCGCCTGTAGGCCCAAGACCTACTCCCGGGACCAACGCTGCCAAAACGTTTACTTGATTGACGAGACAAGCCGCCATCGCCGCAAGCACGTTAGACCCTGCTGGTCCGGGCTCCGCGGTGCTGGTGGGGCGATGAGCGGCGCAGTGCACGATCTGCGGACATCCTCGGCGCCCAACGAACCTTTGAAAAGCCAATAGAAAGGAATCAGTTGACAAATCGGAAACTACTTCTAAATGTACTGCTTTAGACGAAAAACAAACAAACAGGGCAATGTAGGACTTGTGTGGTGGACTACCACGAATTTTCAAGGTTGTCTCAATAGGGCCTTAGAAATCCACGCCACATATGGAAAATGGGAAAAGAGCACGAACTCGATCTACGGGTAAATCTCCCATGATTTGAGTCATCAGATGAGGCTTGCATTTAAAACAGCGTATGCATGACCGCACTATCTGAATGTTGACTTCCTGCACGTTTACTATCCAAACGCGCTGTCGCAAGAGACTCACTAGTGCTCGTGGACCCACATGAAAATTCGACTCGTGCAAGTATCGGACGTAGCTCTGAACAAATTGAGAGCGCTTCGTCAACAATACTGGAAACTTGGCATCGTACGAAATAGGAGCATTGGCTAGTCGCCCTCCGACCCGCAACAACGAAAAGGTAAGCCCAGCCTGAGAGGTTTCATGGACAAACGGACTTAGCTTCTGTAGGCTTGGGCTAACAACAAGATTTTTTCTAACATTTTTAATTTCCTCTTGATACTCGTGATCTTGGACTATCTGGACAATTTTATTAAAAGCGACTCGATATTCGACAGGGGAAGGTACATTATCAGAAGGAACTACTAATTTTTTACACTTCTGTGTGGATGTCTTGCAGGACGCATCGAAAACGACTCGAAGTTTGGTCGTTGTACTTTGCGGCCGCAAGACACACTGGTGGGGTATGACGTAGTGTGGAGAAGCAAGAACGTCATTGCTTGCAGGGGACATATGGCCTAGGGATTCGTATTCTTCCATAAATTCCAAATACATTTTCTTTAAGTTCGGATCTCGAGATAATCTTCTCGAGCGACAGGAATCGGCGTTTGGCTATCTCGAATGAATTGCCCAAAACGCTTGGATCCGACTTAAATGGAAGTTTAACTTCAAATCGACCTGATGGCAGTATTCTTGTAGTCTTCCGATAATGTTCCTCACATAGCTCTTGTTCTGGCGACAACATCTTTTTAGAAGATGGAACTTCTTCCAACGACCAGAATTTTTGCAAGTTTTTGTCTATTGACTCTAATATTTCCTCTTGGCAATTCAGACTAGAGACCGGCTGTGGAGGAGTTGAGGAATTTGCCAGATATTTTCGCGATACTATCCACCCAAGGAGAGTTTTTTGAAGGATGGGATGGTTCGGACCTTGTTTTATTTGGCCAACGGACAACAGTTCGAAAAATGACTCAGATCCAATTAGCATATCTATCCGCTGAGGTTTGTAAAAATATGGGTCTGCTAACGGCAAGTTCTTTGGTAGGGTCCAATCTTTTACGTTCACGTTCACTGGTCAGGGTGATAGCCTGAAATGGTTTTCAAAACCCAAAAGTCGAACGGAAACTCGCTACCATTGACTCTCGACTTCACCACGGTGTGTATCTTTTTCTTAACTTGTGAATTAGTTTGACCAATTCCAAGCAAGTTGATGCACTATTCCTCCCTACGGATCTGTAAGCGTTGAGCAAGATCTTCTGTAATAAAATTCATTTGTGACCCTGAGTCAAGTAATGCTCGGGCCAAGGTGTGCTCACCATTTTTTGTGCGAACGCTTACGATCGACGTTGCTAACAAAACCCTTTCTACAGACGACGCATGCAATGCATGTGAAGTAGAAGGGCCATCATTCGTTAACTCTGGAGGAGGAATTTGTGTGGGTGGTGGTAATGCTAAGCTATTTTCGGTCACTGTAAATCGGTGCAGAAGTTTATGGTGCGATCTTGAACAGATTTGGCACCTGGTCGATTTACAATTCGCTACCGTGTGACCTTTTCGCAGACAATTCAAACATAGAGAGGCTGACTTAACAAACTCAAACCTTTGCATTACAGCAAGGCGAGCGAACGGACTGCACTGGGCCAAAAAATGGTTGTTAGCGTTACAATTGTTGGCGTTGGTAGAAGAACAAACCAACGAAGTTATATTCAGTTTCTTGCCAAACCCAGTTCTTTCTTGTTTTGGTTTGCCAGTCTCTTCAGCGGACAGATGCTGGTATCTACGAAGTAGTATTTTTTTGAAATCGGACCACAGCGGCAATTCCTCATAATCCAGTGACTCTTCCCATTTTTGCTTGCTCACTGGATCCACTCTACTCAAAACTAAATGAATAATCATTGAGTTTGCAATTTTAGTATCATCTCCTACGGATAATAGTGATCCATAAATTGATGATACAGTGTCGATGAGACCCCTCAACGACGACGCTGACGGCTGGAAATTTTCGGAAGGCTGAACAGTTGACGTATTTGGTTCGCAAAGATGAGACATTCGTTATCATAAACTCTTTTTAGACTAGCGATAGCTTTGTCGTAATTACTCTCGGTGACCTGGAATGCCTTGACAGTTCCTAAGGCTTCACCAGAGAGGCAAGAAATTAAATGATTAAATTTCTCGATAACTGGAATGTTCACATCTTTGTCAACTAATGTCTCGAAAAGACTTATGAAATTTTTGAAATCCGAATAATTTCCACTGAATTTTGGCAATACCAAACTAGGAAGTCGAGCTTGAGATGGGGCTGCAGAAATTGCAGTAGCTGAACGGGAGTCTTCAGCTGAATTAAAGGCATTACATAAGGACATGATCCTTGCCTTGGTAATTATTCCTAATTCTTCCAATTCGGCTCCGAAATCATCCAATTCATCTATTTGCTCGATCTGGTCTTGCAACTCATTTGCTTTAGAAATTGCCTCATCTAAAACCTGAAGCCTGCACTCTAGCTCGGTTTTATTTAGAGGAAGTGATCCATCTTCCAAACGTTCCTCCAACCGGCGAATGCTTTTAACTTTGACATTTAATCTTCTTTTTAAGTCAATAAGAGTCGTGGAATTAAGTTTTTGTTTAGTACTTTCCATTTAAAAAAAAAAAAAAAAAAATTGTTTTTTCAATACAAAAACGAAAACGATGCAAATTTAAGATTTAATAATTTATTTAAAATTTTTTATTAATTTTAAAATATTAATATTAAAAATTTATTAAATTTTTATTTACAAAATTTTTTCTAAAATTTATTTAAAAATTTATTGAATTTAATTCAACAACAAGAAAATGCGAAAACGAAAATAATTAATCAATCTTATTTAAATATAATAAATAATTTATTAAATTTAACCAAATCTAATTTGATTAATTAATTGATAACGAATTATTGATAGTCGAGGCACAGAGTATCCAAAAAAATAGTTGGTCGCCAATGACACTGAAACCAATATGCCCGACCAAATTGTAGGGGAGCGCGTCACTTGGCGGACCGGTAAACTATACGCGCCAAAAAGTGCATATACATACATACATACAGCAGCGGATAACGGTGGGAAACGAAAACGAGAATATTATCGCTGCATCTATTTGTATGTATGTAAACCAAATATATGTATATGCACCTTTATTTTATCTGTAATAAATAAATAATTTTTGGCGGCACTTTAGTATTTATTTGGAAGATTTGTAAATTCGAGAACGAGGGGTAGGGGGCGACAGTGATTGCAAATAATAAAAATATTCTCTTTTTTATTTTCTCCACAGGCAGTACATTTAGGTTAGCACATATATTTATAATTAAATTTTTAGAATTTTTATTTATGTTGTTATATATTTTTGCTCTACTATTTTTTCTACGTACGTATGCGCCAAGAATTGAAAGGAGGGTGCAATATTCCAGCACAAGACGGATTTTAATTTGTCTTATCTCAACTTTCATTCTGCTTTCGGATCCTTTAATCCTGCGGCCACTTTCCTTTCACAATCGATGCAGGTGCAGGGCATGGGGACGACAAATCCTTCCAGTAGCAGCTCGATTGGAGAAGTTTCTTTCGCGACGCGGAGAATTCTTTAATTTTTATTTGTGAATTCACTAACACAACCGTCGCGAGCAACTCTTTTTTTTTGAATATATATATGTTATATAAATTGTTTATATATGTTATGTGTCACTGTCACTATTTTTTGTTGCTTTTTTATTTAATTATATTACAGTCCACCCGGAATTAATTAAATTATTATTAAATTAAATTGCAAAAAAAACGTTCGAAAACGAAAATGCGTGCACTCTTTCCAACGTTATAAATTCGATTATATTCAATAAACAAAAACTTAAGCCTAGCTTATCTAGTGTGGCGAATAATTAGTTCCACTTAATTATCTACATTAATTATACAATAGATAAAAATCGCGTCATGTTTTGTTCGCTTATTCAAGGTAACCGGTAGATCAAAGATAATCGATGATGAGCTTTTAAGCTTTACTCTGACTAGCTTATGACCTGCTCTTTCGCATGAGTGCCCTGTTGGAAATCCACACACTACCGAATTCAGCAGAGCAACGACTCAAAACGACTAAAACAGCTCACCCACGTGTTGACCCAATTTCAAAATGTCATGCAAAGCTCCAGGAGTTAGCAATGAGTCCAGACAATAAATATTTTTCAAAGGCCAAGGCACTCACAGAGCTTGTCAAAAAATATGAGGCTATATTTTCGGATGAAATACCCTCATGGACAGGCCCGGCACAGCGGCCTCGAAAAACTAGAGAAAACCTCCAGCCCAAGGCACTGCCTAGGACCAGCAGACAAGTTCTTATAGAGGACCCAAAGATTACCTCACTGAAACGAAGGCAAGAAGGACTGCTCGATGATCTCGAGGGCTTACTATGTAATCGCATTAAAGGAAAGAATGTATCGGTTAACACCAGGCAATATAAAATTTTTTTATAAAATTTTAAAAATTCCCGGACACGACAGGTATCCTGGTGTCATAGCAATAGCGTCGGATCGGCCTGGCGTACGCCTTGTCGATTCCTGACCGCTAAGACCAGGTGTGATCCTGTAAAGCGAGGGGTAGCCAGCTCGGGAACTCAAGCCCAACAGTGAAACTAAGCAGGGACACCCCGGGAAAGTCAATATAATCCTGATCCAGGCGCTGGGGCGTATTCACAGCGTATCACCTGGAGTTAAAGGAGACGCGACGCCACAACCTCTTGTCTGCCATAGATCCTGTGAATATGCTCCACGCAGGTGCTTGGAGGCGAGTGGCGAACGCAACCGGGGGCGTGTCCTGCGGAGTAGGTTGGCCCTGATTCGGCCGCCAGGTACCGAGAAGCGTATCCTGCCCGGCGTATGCCTGGAAGGTGAGCCTATCGGTCTGCTAACACGGATTAGGTGCCGGCCACGGCGAAAGGGCATTCCGAGTGAGCCAAAGATACCGAAGGTCCATGGCACCCGCAAAGAAGAAGCAGCGATCGTATCAGCGACGGAAGCAGCAACAGGAGCAGCGACGGCAGGAGAGCTGCGACGACAACAACACAGGAGCACGTGAGTCCAAACGGAGGGATCCGTGAGTCGTTTCGGCGCCAGGCATCAAGACCACACGTCCTGCTGGGCGCAAGCTTTGGGAGGGCGTGTATATTGGCACCAAACCGGAGCGGGGATCGGGGATCGACGGGAGGACGAGCGGTCGGACGGCTGAGCCAAGCAGCCGGTGAGATTCACCCTTTCGTAACTTTATCGCAATAAAGGGGACATCTATTTAAACGAAGCACCATGTGTTGTTTCTGGGCTCTGGCAATCAGGTCGAATATATAAATTCGGTGGAGGGATCCCCCAAACTCTGTGAGCTAGCCGTGGCGCTTGTTGCGAGCAAATGTTAGCAAAAACAGTTCGTTACACCTGGCGCCAAAACTACGTGATTACTTTAGAGTCTAGGAGTAACACAGCTTCAAGATGGGGAGAAAGAAATAGATTTATGCGCTTCGCAAGGAGGATTTGTGTGAAGTGTGCAGAGAGCTCGGTCTCCCAGCAGGGGGAACAGTAGAGAACATGAGGGCACTTGTACCAAGGTGGGTCGACGACATACAAACCGCCGAGACAAAGAGCGGTGAGCGAATCGGAGAAGCTCGTTCAAAGTCTGGCAGTGCCAAAATTGAAGAGTGCAGGTTGTCTATGCAAAAGCGGCCAAACAAGTCAGGGAATGGTCGTTCCGATTCGACGGAATAGGAGATCCTCTCGAGTTCGTGGACCGAGTAGCATGGTCCGCTAAAACTTACGGGTTAGAAATAAACACAATCCCGCGGACGATGCCAGAACTTCTCCAGGGCAGAGCGCAAAGATGGTTCATAATGAACGATGAGGAGTGGCCCACATGGAAGGAGTTTAGGAGAAGCTTCTGGCTGGCAGACCAGGTCCGGCAACGGAAACAGCAGCTAGAGACCCGTTCGGAGTATATGGTGGACCTTAAGACGCTAATGAAGCCTTTAGGAAAGTCCACGAAGGAGGTGATTCAACAGCTGGTGGAGAACTGCATGCCGCGCATAAAAATGTTCATGAGGCCATACGTATGCGCATCGCTCGAGGAGGTTATGGGTCTAGCCGAGGAATTCAAGGAGCTGGCCTTGGAAGAAGAGGTTTTTAATAGGCAAGGCTCCGCGGTAGACAGAAGGTGACCAAAAGAGGAACGGCACCAGAAACCACCGAAGCAACAGAGCCCCCAGGACAGGGATGGGGGCAGAGATGGTAGCCTGAGGATCGAAGCCAAATGTAGCAGCAATAGCAGCAGAAACAACAATTGACGGTAGACCCAAGGCAGCAGCAGGCGAGTCAACAATGGGCAGCAAGCCAAAGTCAAAGACAGCCGAATCTGCAGTGGGCAGCGACGCCTAGATAGGAACATATAGAAAACTCAGCGCAGGCGTGCAATAGGTGCGGAGGCATGGACCATTGGGCCAGCGGGTGCAGGAACCCCTGAATTTTATTCTGCAGGATGTGCGGCGCAATAGGGGTGAGGAGCATAGAATGCTGCCAAAGAGCGGGAAACGCGCAGCGATCTCCGCCGTAGAGAGGAAGGCAGAGATCGCGAGGTGCTGCCTCTTGGAACTAGTTTGTGGTTTATCAGGAGACGATCAGCAGCTGGCGGTGGTCGTTAAGGTCGGAGGTGCAGAAGTGCAGGCCATGATTGACACCGGGGCAACGGCTAGTTTCATCTCAGAATAAGTAGCGGTGAACCCGGTAATGGCCGGAGAGCGGAGAACAACAAGGAGCGCTGATAGGCGCGGAGAAAAATTACTCGGCGACCGAGAAAGAGTGCCTAGCAATATGATTACGTTATCAGCTACAGGAAAGGCAAGCTGAATGTAGTTGCAGATGCACTTTCCCGCCAGCCGCTAGTAGAAAAGCGAACTGCAGAAGGCAATTCGCGAAAGGATCGTCGTGAGATATGGGGCGCCAAAGGTAATAGTGACAGACCAGCAAAAAATTGCTCGAGGAGCTCGGAGTTCGTCATCAGTTTACCGCACCATTCACGCCGCAAGAAAACCCTACAGAAAGGGAAAACAAGACGGTTAAGACAATGATCGCCCAGTTTGCAGGCAATAACCAAAGGACATGGGACGACCACTGGCCAGAGTTAATGCTGGCAGTGAACTCAAGCGTGTCAGACTCCACGGGATAATCGCCATGCATCGTAACCCAAGGCAGAGAGCCAAGAATGCCAAAAGCAATGTATGATAAAGGGGCATTGGGGACGGGAGCATCACAAGCCATGCCCTCAGAGAATGCAGCGAAGTTGCAGGAAGTGTTCAAACTGGTGCGAAGAAACATGGAGCGCGCGGCGCAGGAACAAGCTCGGCACTACAACCTGAGGAGGCGGGAGTGGAGCCCGAAGATCGGCGACACAGCGTGAGCAAAGGAGCACCACTTATCCAAAGCGGCCGAAGGTTTCGCGGCGAAGTTAGCCCGCCGATAGAAATGCGGCGGGAATTGGAGAAAGTTAACGGCGAGAGCAGAGGAGCGATGGATTAACGACAGGAAGCGAGATTTGCAAGAATTAACGGGCGACTCAGGCACTATAAAAGG
Source organism: Drosophila anomalata (assembly GCA_035046425.1). NCBI lineage: Eukaryota > Metazoa > Arthropoda > Insecta > Diptera > Drosophilidae > Drosophila > Drosophila anomalata. Next base: position 92,924 of record JAWNNY010001696.1, read on the forward strand.
AGGGCCCCTGGAGCAAATCGGAACCGATTCTTCTCTTTATGAGTCTAACAATAAGGTTGCAAATCTTAAAATAATTCGTTAACTAACAGTTTAATTTAACTGAATAGAGACTACATGGTCCTAATAACACAGGCCAACAGCAAAAAATCTCCACGCATAATTTCACCTGCTCCATAACTTTTAGGCTCCCCTGAAACAAAGTCCAGAACAAACATAAGTTCTATCACCCACCGTTTCCGCGGTACACCTAAAAGAAGAAATTGATCAAATTTTACCATATATTTAATTATGTAGGCTGTGTAATGACGATGACCATCATTGTTTCTAGTACATATCATTTTTGAAATGTATGTGTACCAACTAAAATTAAAAAATGGTATCTAGCAGTTACCATATCTTTGGAATACTCATCCAAAGTTGAAATCTCAGATTTTCTACATTAATTTTTGGCCTTCTATGATTTTTCCCCAAGCATTTGTCACCATGACTTTTTGAAAATATGAGATTAAAAATTCCAATTTAATTGAAGAAAATATTGTTTAACCACCTATAATAAATTCAATAAAATTATTTCGAGTTTTTCCTTAACCCTCTAAGACGTAAGCCTGCCTGAAGGCACGTATAACGTTTTTGGCCCTAACAAATAAACTAACAGTTTTTTAATCGATTAAATCATTTTTGGCGGTTGATAAAAAGCATATTGAATTATTAATCTCAGCTTTAAAGATCTCCGAAGCTCTTAACGGCACTTATGCTTAGGAATACATAAAGCATATGTTTTTTCCCGCGTAAAATTTGGTCGGCGGTATGTTGTGTGTTGATGTTCGAATAGTAGCAAATGTATAAAACCTATCCAGCTCATAATTTTTTTCATGAGAGGTAAGTTTAAAAAGTAAATCTTTTAAAATTAAGTTGAAGATTTACAAATATATAAAAAGCAAGCGTTGTGACAGCGAGAGAGCGATACGTGCCTTGAGGCACGTTTGGGGATCCAAGACAACTTTTGTTGCCAGCTGATAACCTCACAATTCATTGCAATTTATGTGTTTGTTTCTGTTTATGGAAGGATTTTACTTAAAAGAATTAGAAATATTATAGAAAATGGCAAACCGGGTTCGGTATAACTATTTGTATTGTGCGATTCATTCGTATACGCATACCGCTTTGAGATCTACAGCAGTGTTGGTGATAATGTGGTCTTACCTGGTCACCCAGATCTTGGTCCTTCATCCAACATTGTATCGCGCTTAAAAAAAACCGTCGAAAGATTTTAGAATCGCATAACTTACTTTGATAATTTTTATACATCTTTGCCGTTGATGGTTTATCTAAGAGCGATAGGTATTTAAAGCCTTGGCACGGTGCGAGGAAACCGTATCCCCTATTGCAAACTATCAAACGATATTGCCATCAACAAATTGCCAAGGAGTTTTTGACTGAGTACGTTGGGTTCTCGTATGGTGACGATATAACCAATGTACTCTGGAGTTACATTCGAAAAAACAAACCCTCTTGAAGGAACTGCAAAGGCTTCTCGCTTTGACAGAAAGGCTAAACGACACATTTTAATTGATTGTCCCCAAATTGTGCATGAGTATAATGCTAACATGGGCGACGTAGATCTCATGGACGGCCTAATGGGACGCTATCATATCAGAGCAAAAACTAGGGATGCCGCAACACGTATTTTTTATCACCTAATTGATATTACGAGGTGTGTTCAAAAAGTAAGGTGACTTTTAAAATTTCGCGGGCAAAATATTTTCGATTATCGATTTTTTTGTTTTGTTATGTTGGTACACTCTTCCCTAACATCTGTGCCAAGTTTCAATGGAATCCCCTCTTTTGTTTGGTTGTGAAAGGCGTAAAGGTTACAGGTTGTTTTGCGTGCTCGGCGATTTTTCGCTATTTTTGACCAAAAGAACCGTCACATGAGCATCGCTCAAGAGCTGTTGAATGACGTCAATGACGTGACAACCCAGATTTATTCAAAAGGGTCATAGCTGGTGACGAATCATGGGTATATGGTTATGATATCGAAACCAATGCCCAATCGTCCCAATGGAAGAGCCCAGGTGATCCAAGACCAAAAAAAGCACGCCAAGTTCGATCAAATGTCAAAGTTTTGATCACTGTTTTCTTCAATTACCATGGCGTGGTGCATCAGGAGTTCTTACCATATGGTCGTACGGTCAATAAACAGTATTATCTGGAAGTTATGCGCCGTTTGCGGGAAGCAATACGAAAGAAACGTCCAGAATTGTGGAAAAACAATTCATGGCTTTTGCATCACGATAATGCCCCTGCTCACTCATCGTTGCTTGTGAGAGATTTTTTGGCTAAAAACAACACCACAATAACGCCTCAGCCACCATATTCACCGGATTTGGCCCCATCTGACTTTTTCTTGTTCCCAAAACTGAAGAGACCTATGAAAGGACGGAGATTTGCAACGATTGAAAAGATACTGCATCGCTGCAAGAGCTCAAGGCTATACCGAAAAGTGCTTATGGGAAGTGCTTCGAGGATTGGAAAAACCGTTGGCATAAGTGTATTGTATCTAAGGGGGATTACTTTGAAGGGGACAACATAAATATTGATAAATAAATTAATAGTTTTTCTTGAAAATACAAAGTCACCTTACTTTTGAACACACCTCGTATACCTAAACCATTTCCCACATTGGTTGGATCGAAACAGTGGAAAAGAAGTTGCAATCACTGTAAAACTTCAAAAATGCAATGCATATGCAGAAAAACTGTTTTGTAGAATAGCAAAAGAAAAAATAAAAAAAATATTCATTACTTGAAAATGTTTTTTTTTCCCTCAAAGCCCCAAGAGTGCTTTCAGCCCCGCTTACCTTTCTTCTCACCTTACAGGTAAACCGAAGACTATACGATATTTTTAAGCATATATTTGAGCTTAGAAGCATTCATTCACTTAAAAAAAATGTATTTGAATAATTTTTTTCTATTATTTTGGAAAGTAGTCTTAGAGGGTTAAATCCAAAATTAAAACATGTTATGATCTACTGATTTTAATAAGAAAATAAAAATCTTCCATAGAAAAATGTTTGGGGAAAAATCATAGAAGACCAAAAATTAATGAGAAAATCTGAGCTTTCAACTTTGGATGAGTATTCCAAAGATATGGTAACTGCTAGATACCATTTTTTAATTTTAGTTGCTACACATACATTTTAAAAATGATATGTTCTGGAAACAATGATGGTCATCGCAATTACACGACCTACATAATTCAATATACGGTCAAATTTGATTAATTTCTTCTCTTAGGTGTACCGCGGAAACGGTGGGTGATAGAAACTATGTTTGTTCTGGACTTTGGTTCAGGGGAGCCCAAAGGTTATGGAGCAGGTAAAATTATGCGTGGAGGAAAAAAAGTTGGAAATTGTCGGCCTGTGTAATTTTTTTTTTTTTAAGCTTGATTTTATTTATTGGATCTTCTCTTTATGAGTCTAACAATAAGGTTGCAAATCTTAAAATAATAAGTTATCTAATAGATTAATTTAACTGAATAGAGACTACATGATCCTAATAATTAGCGCTGGATTGAAAGGTCGTTGCGGCTTAGGCGGGAACTGCTAGAAATTCGCGTGAGGGCTCTCGCGAGATGATTTGGATGTACTGATAGCCTGTTGTAGTACTTTGATGTAATTTGTGCTATCTCTTCTCTGACGAGTGGTATGTCAAGGTCCCTATGAATGTTTGCATTCCGTACGTACCACGGTGCCCCGGTGATGGTTCTGAGAATTTTTGACTCTGTTCTTTGCATTATATCCACACTGCTGTTACTGGCATTCCCCCACAATTGAGAGCCGTACATCCAGATTGGTTTCAAAACTGTGTTGTATAGGAGTACCTTATAGTCCAGGCTAAGGGGCGAGCGGCTATTGATAAGCGAGTGGAGGTTGCTGGCTTTGAGCTTTAAATGAGTTCTTTTGGCTTTAATGTGGCTGCGCCAAGTAAGACGTCTATCGAGGTGTACGCCAAGATTAGTCACTTCATTTGCTACCGGAACCACTGTGTCGTTTAGAATAAGTGGGGGGCAGTCTTGCCTATTAAGTGTGAACGTTACGTGTTTGCATTTTTGTTCGTTAACTTTGATTCGCCAGTCGGATAGCCATTTCTCCACTGCCACCAGGTGTTTAGCAAGTTGCGCCGTTGCTTGCTTGGGGCATCTCGATCGGCTTAGGATCGCTATGTCATCAGCAAAAGTGGATGTGGTGAGTTGCATGCACGTTGGGATGTCCGCAGTGTAGATAAGGTAGAGTGTTGGTCCTAACACGCTGCCTTGAAGAACTCCGGCACTGATGATGTAATCATCAACGATTGTTATGATGGCTTATAAAAGATAATCCATACCCATCATATAATGGAATGGAATGAATTATCGAAAGAACTATCAAGCATTAAAGCAGAATTCGACAAATCGCATAAGTCACTAAAACAGAAAAGACCGATACAAAAAAAAAAATACGGTCAATAAACACGTGGAAATATTAGTTAATATGCTTTAATGAAGCTCGAATCTCTATATATATAAAAATCATTTGCTGATCGTTAGACGCGCTAAAACTCGAGAACGGCTAAACGGATTTATCTTATCTTGGTCTTGAATTATTCGTGGAGGTCTAGGGAAGGTTTAAAAGGTGAGAAAAATTCGAATAATTGCCGGGAAAATCCTCAAACCGCATTTTTCTATTTCCCATACAAACGTTTTCTAAATAAAATGGAGACTACAATAATAGTAGGCGCCGGTAATTGTGAAAAATTGTGAAAAAAAATTGGATAAAATTTTAATTTGAAAATTTTTCACTTCTCAAATTTCGCGCTAAATTTTAAATAACAATTTACGATGCCGAAGAGTCTGACTTAGGTCGTCGTAGTCCACACTGATGACCAGAGACAGACAGACCAAGAAAATAGTCGTATTGTTATGTCAGAACTGCGTTCTTTAGTGAGTGACAATGTAGGAGATAGGCTTAGAATGCAACGAGTTCGTGCACATCAAACTCATCCACAGCAAGCTAGACATAATGAAACTGAGCGAATCCGCAGACGCAGTGCTCCTGTGATTCTTGAACGAGCTGCATTCCACTATGATCCGGCAATTGATTATTTTGCCGACAAATCAGTAATAATTGGGGAAATGAAAACAATTTGTAAATATTGTAAGGCGTTAAAGTACACTGGTGAATCTACTGGATTATGTTGCGCTGAAGGCAAAGTAAAATTGCCACAATTGGTCCCACCACCAGATCCTTCACGCTTTTTAAAGATCCCGTTTCTGGGATTGGAAATGATTCGAAGCACTTCTTGACCAACATTCAGAAATATAAAAACTATTTCCAGATGACATCATTTGGTGCTACCCATCCATTTCATGCCCACTTTTAAGGTTATATATATATAAAAATATATATATAGGAAATAATTAATGGCCAAATTTTGAAAAATCACAGATACAAGGACAATTTTATCACTTACTGGGAACTCTGATACCACTACCTGATGCAGATCATCAATTTTTACAAATTTATTTTATGGGCAATTCAGTTGCGGAAATTAATAATCGTTGGGCTCACAACAGTGAAGAGAACCATTGTCCAACAATTACAAATGTTTCTTCATCAGAATAAAAATTTAGTAAACATGATCAAAATAGCATTGGATCGGGTGCCATCTGATAGCCATAATACTTTAAGACTGGCTGTAAAAAGACTGATGAATAACGTCATTGAGGCGACAATCATAAAAGGAAAATACAAAGGAGAGGATGTCTTGATCCCGCGGATACCAATGATTCCAACGGACATACCATTCTATTTTAAACGCCTACAATTTCCAGTACGTCTGGCTTTTGCGATGACCATAAATAAATCGCAAGGACAATCGTTAGAAGTTTGTGGACTCAACTTGGAGTTTCCCTGTTTCGTGCATGGACAATTAGGCGTCGCGTGTTCGCGCGTCGGAAAACCGTCTTCTTTGTTTATTTACGCACCACAAAACAAAACAAAAAATATAGTTTATGAGAAAGCTTTAAATTAATTAACATACTGTATTTTAACAGTGTGTGTCTGTCAAATTTAAATCTTATAAATAGCCAGTATTTCAGGAAAACTCTGTTTTGTAAGTAAGCAACATGATGTATCGAAAATAATAATAAAACTTCATGTTTTATTCAATAAATGAAGTTGAATAAAATAAGAGGGTACTCTTTTGGGATTGAAAATGATTAAAATGATAGCTCCGCGAAACTTAATTTTAGCTATCTTCAGTTCTTACTGTATCAGACAATTTTTTTAAGTTTGATAAATTTTAAATTTTGTCACAAAAGAAGATTCTGAACGCAACCAAAAAAAAAAAAACATCAGCTGGCGCAACAGAGTTCGGCCGACTGTCGTCGCATGCAGACGTGTTTTTTATTGTGCTCCGGGAAAAAATATTCAATAAAATCATAAAAGTGCAGTGACTGGTCTAAGAAATCTACAATAACGCGAAAAGACGCTTTTTGCGATGAAATCGCTAATGTTTATATTGATTAATTAATTAAATAATTAATATAAAACACAACTCTCAAAACTCAAACTAAATCAACCTCGACTGCAATGAGCTTAAACGACGTTCGCACACAACGTCAACGTGAGCAAGACGAGAGACGGCTCTCAGTACAAAGAAACAACGCGTACTTCTCTTTTAAAGCAACCGAAAACCATGCAAGCTCTGATCAAGCGCGGTCAATTACCCCCAACTTGACCGAATTCTTAAACGTAGAGAGCGAGAGAGCGCGTTCCTGCTCCCCCTCGATACCATCGATGTCTCTGCAGCCAAAGAGTGCAGTAACTAGCACCTCAATTTCTTTGACAACGTCAACAGTAACAACAACAACAACCGCAACTGTATCGACAGCGCGTTTAACGACGTCATCAGCTAGCAGCGCAAATAGTAATACGTCCGCGCTGCCCGAAAACCAAAACAAAAACAATGACTACGTCAACAGTAACAACAACAACAACCGCAACTGTATCGACAGCGCGTTTAACGACGTCATCAGCTAGCAGCGCAAATAGTAATACGTCCGCGCTGCCCGAAAACCAAAACAAAAACAATGACTATATTAAGCCGGCTGTGCAGACTGGCATGGATCGCTACATCCAAATCAAAAGGAAGCTGAGCCCCCTCAATTCCAAACGCAAAATAACCCGTGGCAATGCTAGCCTAGCAGCAAAAGAAACGCCCATTAACTCAAACCGATTTAAAATCTTGGCAGACGCCGATGAGGTTGAGGCGGGCGAATCCACTGAAGTTGAGAAAAGGAAGCCAAAACCTCCGCCTATCTATATACGCGAAAAAAGTTCCAATGTTCTTGTCAACAAAATTATTGAGCTTATTGGTAAGGATAACTTCCACATAATACCCCTTGTAAAGGGCAACATTCAAGAAACAAAAGTTCAAATGAAGTCTGAAGATAACTACAGAGTATTATCAAAATATCTTACCGAGAATAAAAAGAACTTTTACACATATCAGCTAAAAAGCAGCAAGGGCCTGCAAGTCGTACTTAAGGGCATAGAGCCCGAAGTAACGCCTGCAGAGATAAAAAAGGCGCTACAGGAGAAGGGTTTTAGCGCCAAGACAGTCTTTAATATCCTTAACAGGGATAGAAAGCCGCAGCCACTCTTTAAGGTTGAGCTCGAACCAGAAACCAAGCTCCTGAAGAAATACGAAGTGCACCCAATATACAATCTTCAGTACCTGCTGCACCGCAGAATTACAGTTGAGGAACCGCACAAACGCAATGGCCCGGTACAATGTGCGAACTGCCAGGAATATGGCCATACAAGGTCATACTGTAAACTGCGCCCGGTGTGTGTAGTTTGCGGAGAGCTTCATGACTCCGCACACTGCCCAGCGAGCAAAGATGACAGCAACTCGAAAAAGTGCGGCAACTGCGGTGGCAACCACACTGCTAATTATAGAGGATGCCCAGTCTATAAGGAGCTGAAAAGTCGCATCCACCAGAAAGGAATAGCTGCCCGCACCCAAAATGGACAGTTCACGGCGTCCAGATCAAACCCTGAAGTCTTCTTCTCGACTGCAGCCAGATCCTCACTAGGACCCATTAACTCTGACAAAAATGTGACATACGCAAGCGCCTTAAAATCAGGACCGGCGACACCTGCCTCAAGAAGCTCATTTCTGCAATCAGCATATCAAGAACCGAACACGGCTCAGCAACATCAACCAACAGAGCAGCCAAAAAGCAACTTTGAAGCTATGATATGCAGCCTACAACAAAGCCTGACGGAATTTATGTCGTTTATGCGCACAACTATGCAAGATTTAATGCGAAACCAAAATCTATTGATTCAAATGCTGGTTTCACAACAATCCAAATAATGGCTTTCCTACGGATATCTACGTGGAACGCTAACGGCGTTTCGCAACATAAACTTGAGTTAGCTCAATTCCTACTCGACAATCATATCGATGTAATGCTGCTTTCGGAAACACACCTTACAAACAAATACAATTTTCAACTACGAGGATATTCATTCTACGGAACAAATCATCCAGATGGTAAAGCACATGGTGGGACTGGAATTCTAATCAGAAGCCGCATAAAGCACCATTATCAAAACAAATTTGCTAAAAACTACCTACAGGCCACATCTATAAATATACAACTAAATACTGGCAACCAACTTACACTAGCCGCCGTATACTGCCCCCCTCGCTTCAATATAGCTGAAGATGAGTTTATGCAGTTTTTCAACACACTTGGAGACCACTTCATAGCAGCAGGAGACTACAATGCCAAGCACACACACTGGGGATCCCGTCTCGTGACTCCAAAAGGGAAGCAGCTCTATAATGCAATTATCAAAGCCAAGAACAAGCTCGACTATGTTTCTTCTGGCACACCAACATACTGGCCGGCAGACCCAAGGAAACTACCAGATTTAATAGACTTTGCGATTACCGAAAACATCCCTAAAAATCTGATAAGCGCCAATTGCCTATCGGATCTTTCATCTGATCACTCGCCTGTCCTGTTTAATCTACTGCGACATCCAGGAACAGAAAACCAATTGGGTTAAGTACAGAAAATATATCAGCTCACACATTGAGCTAAGTCCTCATCTCCACGATGAAGCCAACGTAGACAGCTTTGTTAATTCACTTGAGTCTGTACTCGTCTCTGCAGCTCGAGCCTCAACATCGCAAACTATAAATACACAAAGCAATAAAAAGACAAATCGAACAGCTCGTCCTCGAAAAGCGGCGTTTACGTCGCGAGTGGCAATTCCACAGATCGCCATCTGCTAAGCAAAGCTTTAGACATGCCTCACGTCAACTTACTAAAGCCCTACAGCAAGAAGAAGCTTATGTCCACCGCCGCTATATAGAGCAATTGTCAACTTCTAGTACAAAACACTCACTATGTTTGGGTTTCGTGAAAAGCGCGGAACAATTGAGCAGGTCAACCGGATAACAGCAGAAATTCGGAATGCATTCGAAAAACGCGAGTACTGTACCGCAATATTTCTAGATGTCTCTCAAGCATTTGATAGAGTCTGGCTAGAAGGTCTAATGTACAAGATCAAGACAATGCTCCCTTGTAATACCCACAAGCTTTTAGAGTCTTACCTTTACGACAGAAAATTTGCTGTGAGGTGCAACACAGATATATCTGACGAATTCACTGTTGGAGCTGGAGTTCCTCAAGGAAGTGTACTCGGACCAACATTATATGTTCTCTACACAGCAGACATCCCGACAAGCACACGACTAACAACATCTAACGAGGTAACATATCTAGGAGTATACCTCGATAGAAGACTCACATGGCGTCGGCACATAGAAGCTAAAAGAACCCACCTAAAGCTAAAAGCCAGCAGCCTTCATTGGCTTATCAACGCTCGGTCTCCCCTTTGCCTTGAATATAAAGTCCTGCTGTATAACTCGGTACTTAAACCTATATGGATGTACGGCTCCCAGTTATGGGGGAATGCCAGCAATAGCAATATTGACATAGTCCAGCGAGCTCAGTCGAAGATCTTGAGAACAATCACCGGGGCACCGTGGTACGTTCGCAACGAAAACATACATCGCGACTTAAACATTCTTCCAGTCAAAGATGTGATCGCAGAACAGAAGGAAAAGTACTTTAGCAAGCTATTGTCGCACCCTAACCACCTGGCGAGAGGTCTAACAAGGTTGAGCAACCAATCACGACTTCGTCGCAATGATCTACCCACCCAGCGACCGTCTTGAGGAACGCGCAACCAGAATGCAGTCTTAGTCTACTGTTAGTTAAATGTTAATGTTAAGATTTGAAAACTTATTGTTAGTCTCAAAATTAAGAGAAGATCCAATAAATAAAAGCAAAGTTTAATAAAAAAAAAAAAAAAAAAAGCTGGCAGTACGCAGTCTGCCGGGTCAGCTAGTATTAATATATATATATCATTTTTTTTTTTAAGCTTGATTTTATTTATTGGATCTTCTCTTTATGAGTCTAACAATAAGGTTGCAAATCTTAAAATAATACGTTATCTAATAGATTAATTTAACTGAATAGAGACTACATGGTCCTAATAATTAGCGCTGGATTGAAAGGTCGTTGCGGTTTAGGCGGGAACTGCTAGAAATTCGCGTGAGGGCTCTCGCGAGATGATTTGGATGTACTGATAGCCTGTTGTAGTACTTTGATGTAATTTGTGCTATCTCTTCTCTGACGAGTGGTATGTCAAGGTCCCTATGAATGTTTGCATTCCGTACATACCACGGTGCCCCGGTGATGGTTCTGAGAATTTTTGACTGTGTTCTTTGATTGGTTTCAAAACTGTGTTGTATAGGAGTACCTGATAGTCCAGGCTAAGGGGCGAGCGGCTATTGATAAGCCAGTGGAGGTTGCTGGCTTTGAGCTTTAAATGAGTTCTTTTGGCTTTAATGTGGCTGCGCCAAGTAAAACGTCTATCGAGGTGTACGCCAAGATATGTCACTTCATTTGCTACCGGAACCACTGTGTCGTTTAGAATAAGTGGGGGGGCAGTCTTGCCTATTAAGTGTGAACGTTACGTGTTTGCATTTTTGTTCGTTAACTTTGATTCGCCAGTCGGATAGCCATTTCTCCACTGCCACCAGGTGTTTAGCAAGTTGCGCCGTTGCTTGCTTGGGGCATCTCGATCGGCTTAGGATCGCTATGTCATCAGCAAAAGTGGATGTGGTGAGTTGCATGCTCGTTGGGATGTCCGCAGTGTAGATAAGGTAGAGTGTTGGTCCTAACACGCTGCCTTGAGGAACTCCGGCACTGATGATGTAATCATCAACGATTGTTATGATGGCTTATAAAAGATAATCCATACCCATCATATAATGGAATGGAATGAATTATCGAAAGAACTATCAAGCATTAAAGCAGAATTCGACAAATCGCATAAGTCACTAAAACAGAAAAGACCGATACAAAAAAAAAAATACGGTCAATAAACACGTGGAAATATTAGTTAATATGCTTTAATGAAGCTCATGAAGGAGATGTAGCGGGTTGGAGTTCTGGAAGATGCTTTTTTTTGTTTGCAAGAGAGGTGGACATGCGTTTAGTATGTGGTGTAAGGAGAGGTTGCCTTGACAGAAAGGGCAAGGTGGTTTTGGAATTTGGTTCAGATAGTGTTGGTGGGTGAGTCTGGTGTGTCCTAGACGTAGTCGGGTAATTTTAGTTTGGTCGAGTCTATTACAGTTTTGGTGGGTTATTCTAAAATGGTCTCTAATGGTGGCTATTGGTGTTGATAGATTGGTACCATTGGCTACGGTGTATTAAGTGTTGGTTTTGTCTTGCCTTGAGTTCAGATTTGAGTTGTCTTTTTATATCTGAGGATTTATATTGGATATAAGATTAGTGGGCTTTTGTTGGTCGACTTTGCTGCTTGATCTGCTAGTTCGTTTCCTGCAATGCCTGCATGGCCAGGAATCCAAATTAATTTGATTTTTATGGCCAACTGGGTTATTAATGATCTTATTTTATTTGGGTAAATATTATTATTGTTTGTATTTTTAATAGAGTCTATTGCTGCGAGGGAGTCTGAACAGATTACATATTTGCCTCTTTTGTCTTTTATAATTTTGATAGCTTCGAGAATGGCGATGATTTCGGCTGTTAGAACAAAGGAATATGGTGGCATGATTCCACATTTTAGGATGTTTGTTTCCGTTGTAATGGCGTATGTTATAATGTCGGTTATTTTGGATCCGTCAGTGAATATAAAGTTGTGTGATTTAAGGTTTGATTTAGTGTCTTCGCATATTTTCTGATATATTTGTTTGGGTGTGCTGCTTTTTTTTTTTATGTAATCGAATGGATGTGTCTATAAGGATGGGTAGGTCCCAGGGTGTCTTGAGTTTGGTAAATGAAATTGCTCACATAAGTTTATTATACGGTCTATAATTGGTGGAGTTTTCTTTTTAAGTTGACTTTGTTTTACGAATTTGTGTATTGGCGTGTCTTTGGAATAAATAGGGTTTTTACTTAGTTTGGCTGTTAGTTTGGCAGATCTCGTTTTAATTCTATTGGGGGAATATTGGCTTCTTGTAGGATGTTATTTATTGAAGTGGAACGGAAGGCTCCGAGAGCTAGGCGAATGGCGGAGTTTAGAGGAGGTTTTAATTTGCTTAGTGTTGTATTGGGTGCGTGTCCATATAGGAATAGGCCGTATTCTATTTTTGCAACAATAGTAGCTTTTACCACGTTGATTAATGTGTATGTGCTGCAGTTAAACTTGAGACTGGATAGGCATTCTATTATATTTAGTTTTTGTGAAGTGCAGGTATAAGTTTATCTATGTGTTCCTAAGATATTTAGGAACATAAGATATATATTTCTAAGTTTATTCTAATCTAAGATATCTAAGATATATATTCCTATATTTATTCCTACGATTTTTAACGAGCTTGTGGGGATTTGCATGCTATTGAATGTTACGACACAGGTGCAGTTGTGACTTTTGAAAATGTGGAGGTATTTTGAAAGGGATAGGGATGCCCCGGAGTATGAACCCCAGTTCTCTATGTCATTTAAAAGGTTACATAGGTTAAAGCTGATATTTTTATTTTTATTGAAGTTAATTATTAGGAAATAGTCATCAGCGTATGCGTTTAATTTGATTTCCTTGTGTAAGGATATTATATCGAAAAGTATAACGGCGATTGGGGATCCTTGAGGGATTCCATTGGATAAGGGTAGTGTGTTGGATCTGTGTTGACCGACACGGATTATTATTTTTCTATTAAGCATAAAATTACGGACGTAATTTATTATTATTGGCCCTGTTTTCCATTCCTGAAGTTGGTCAATTATAGAATGCACACCTACTCGGTCGAAAGCTTTTGAAAAATCAAGAGTAGACTGTCCGAAGTCGATTTTCCTTTTTTAAATCCAAATTGGTTTTTATTTAGCAGATTGTTGTAAGTTACAAACCACCAAGGTCTTTTGGCTATGATCTTATTTAGTGTTTTTGCTAGGCAACAGTTGAGAGTGATGGGTCTGTAAGAAGTAGTTTGCGTTTTGTCACTGTTTGGCTTCAGGATAGGAATTATAAGGCTAGTTTTGAAGGCTTGTGGTATGTGAGTATCGAATATTTTGTTAAATAGGGCTGTTATTCTGTTTTTTGTAGTATAGGAGCTATTTTTGATCATTTGGTAGGAGATTCTATTGAGTTCTGGAGCAGATCCTTTGAGGGTTTGTAGTGCTGACGCTAGTTGGAGGTTTGAAATCTGTTTTTCTATGGTTTGAGCTGATGGGGAGGATGTGTAATCTACAGTATTGTTTCTGTATTTGTTGTTTCGAAATTGTTCTGGGAAGTTCATGTCGTCTGACAGGTTTGAAAAATGTTTAGCAAAGATATTGGCAATTTCGTTATTAGTTGTAGTTACTTCGTTGTTGTCTGTTTTTGTTATGGCGTGGATTTGCTTAACTGGGTTAAGTCCGCAAAAGCGTCTTATTTTGGATAAAGGGGTTGACGGACTGTTGAATTTTTCTGCATTAGTTGATGGAAATAGGGTGATGATAATAGGAAAATGGTCGCTACGATGGAGGTCATTCTTTGTTAACGTTTGGAGAGGTTGGGTATTTTACGTTTGATTGTTGGGTTAGTAGGTTGTATTTTTCCCAGTTGGCCTCTTTTAGCTTAAAGAAGGGTCTGTTGAATTTTTCTGTATTAGTTGATGGAAATAGGGTGATGATAATAGGAAAATGATCGCTACCATGGAGGTCGTTCAGTATTTCCCACTTAGCGTGGGGGGCCAAAATTGGAGAGCAGAGTGTGAGGTCGATGTGTGTGTAAGTATTGTGAGTAGAAAAGTGAGTGGGGGATTTGTCTTTCAGTAGAATAAGGTGTGCATTTTCAATGAATCTTTGAATTATTTTTCCTCGTGTGTTTGTTGTTGGTGAGCCCCAGGAAGGATGCCATCCATTAAAATCCCCCATAATTATAATTAGTGAGGGTGCTTCTTGTGTGTTAAATGTGTTTTGAAGTGTCTGGATAGTAATGTTTTTGGTGGGAGATATGTATGTTGAAGATATGTTTAATTTTAGTTTAGACTGTATATTTATGGCTATTGTTTCTAGGTCGTCTGTGATGTTAGAGGTAGTGTGTTGAATTGACTTATGAACTAAAAGTGCTACACCGCCAAACCTTTTGGTTGCTAGTTTTGTTAATTCAGTCACCAAAATCCTTAGAAATTGGAGAGCAGAGTGTGAGGTCGATGTGTGTGTAAGTATTGTGAGTTGAAAAGTGAGTGGGGGATTTGTCTTTCAGTAGAATAAGGTGTGCATTTTCAATGAATCTTTGAATTATTTTTCCTCGTGTGTTTGTTGTTGGTGAGCCCCAGGAAGGATGCCATCCATTAAAATCCCCCATAATTATAATTAGTGAGGGTGCTTCTTGTGTGTTAAATGTGTTTTGAAGTGTCTGGATAGTAATGTTTTTGGTGGGAGATATGTATGTTGAAGATATGTTTAATTTTAGTTTAGACTGTATATTTATGGCTATTGTTTCTAGGTCGTCTGTGATGTTAGAGGTAGTGTGTTGAATTGACTTATGAACTAAAAGTGCTACACCGTCAAACCTGTTGGTTGCTATGTTTGTTAATAGTTTGTAGTTTATTGGGATAGGTATGATATTAGTGTATTGTATGTGGGTTTCTTGGAGGGAAATTATGTGCGGTGAATATTTTTTGATGAGAATAAGGAGTTGGTTGTAGTTATTTACATATCCTTTTAAGTTCCATTGAATTAGTGTTAATGACATTTTAGTGAAGATGAAAGCTAGTAACTTAAGGGGGGGTTAGGGTTTTAAAAATTTTTTTTTTCGATTTTTTTTTTTTTTATTTTCTTATTAAAGAACCTTTCAAGAATACTGTGTCCAAATTTTAGATGGATAGGTGCATTATTAACAAAGATACAGCGATTTTAGCAACCCCACCTCCGAGCCAGGCCAACGGAGAGAAAAACTTCAAAGCGTTTTTCCCAAAACTCACTTTTTCAAAGTCGGTGCCCATCATAACTTCAAAACTACTGAATCGATCGTTTTGAAATTTTTACCACTTCTTGCCAACATAATTGACCAGGTATCCCTGGAGAGTTTTTTCCAAATTTGTTTAAATTTCTATTTTTTAAATAACAAATTAGCCGATTTTTTTCCTCAAAAATCACGTTTTTCACTTCAAAGTGTTCCCAAAAATTTAAAAATCGGAACTTCTAAAAACCCTCCCAGGGTTACCTGGGAAAAATGTCTATCTAACGATAGAACTTTAATTTTTTGATTTCAGATAATCTACAACCGATATATGAGGGGCACCGCAATGCAACTTTTTTTCGAGGAGCCTGCTAATAATGGTCGCCATTGCCGTAGTTCTTATTATTTTTTTCTGAAAATTTTACAAAACATTCTTCAAATGTTGTACTTCAATCTAAAAATAGTTTAAATAAATAGATGTTTACCAGATCCTCAAAAAAAAACATGAAAATGTGTCTTTTTTTGCTCGCTCCGACCCTAACCCCCCCTTAACTTTATTAGTAGTATTAACGGTTTAAGTTTAAGTCTTGCTTAGAGTTTAAGGTTCTATATGGATTCGCTGACGCTGTTATTAGCGTGTTTGTTTTTGTTTAGCGTTTTGGCCTCAGTCTTAGATGCTTTAAGGTTATTTGTTAGGTTTTTAGACTTATCTTTATTGAAGATTTTTACTTTTAGTGAGTCTTCTGAGAGTTGTGACGAGTATGGTGTGGTTAGTTTTCTGGTATGTGTGATGCAGTCAGTATCCATGTCTTCTAGTTTTTCGTAATCGTGGTGGTGATGTTTTAGAAAAGTTTGGCTTGATGGTAGAGTTGTTATGGCTAATCCGGTAGCTGTTGCATTTGATGGAGGGATATGGCTAATGGCTAATCCGGTAGCTGTTGCATTTGGTAGAGGGATATGGGTTCCTGATGTGGGTGTGGTGTTCGAATTTGTATGTTGTGGTTGTGTTGTGTTTGTGTGTGTATTAATGTTAGTATTCGGTGATTGACGGTTTGTTGTGTTCTGAGTTTTGGCGTTTGCAAGTACTTTGGCATAGGTGTTCCTTAATTGAGATCCGTGTCGTTCGAAATAAATACGTTGGGCAGTTTTGTGATCAAGTTTTTGTGTGGTTTCAATAGCTGTTAATTCTTGGTTTTTTATGAACCGAATATGAAATTACAGAGATAGAAAATAAAAATGAATGAATTTGATTACAAAATAAAATATCTACTAGGAAAAGAAAATTATTAAGGAAACTAAGATTGAAGATGTTATATTTGTTGAAGAAAAAATTAGCGCTGATGAAGCACAATTATAATGACATTAGTATCACAGAACGACCGTTAACTTATTTTTCAAGAAAAATTGAACTATTTATAGGAGGAGAGAACAAGACCGTTATAAAACATTATTTTCAAAAAATTAATATAGGCACAAACTGCGTGATACTAAAAACAAAAAAAAAAACAAACATTCCTTGGTTTTTGTTTTGCAGCACTCGCGCTCGATATTTACGGGATGGAGTTTGGATGTGAAACTATTGGATATACTGCCGCCGGAAGAGGATGCTGCGGAGAAAAGCAGAGATGACCTGCCAGGAGATGGAGGCGCTGCATTAAAGGGTGAAGGCTCACATTAATGAGATTCTGCAGCTTCGTGTGATCGAGCCAGGATCTGTTGCTACTTTGCGGGAGCTATCGGATCGGTTCAATGGGCATATGCGGGCACTCATGAGTTCCGGATCAGCTGCCGAGATCCAAGGATGCTTGTTTATCCAGATTGTCCGCCCGTCCAGCTCTATGCGCCCTGTGTGTTGTTTTAGCGCACGCGCTTCCTACTTGTTCAAGCTTCATTGCCTTACCAATTAGTCAACGGTACGATGCAGTGTGACGGCTGACCCGCAGTTGTTCGAGGATATTCAGCTTCCCGTTGCTCAACGTGCAATCGCCGACATCATGCCTTGTTCCACCATTGCGGGCAGCTGTCCATCCCTAAAAAGTGCCCACCAGTACCAGGATTTGTTCCCACCGTTGCCGTTGCTACCCCACCTTCCCAGTCAATCAACACCGTCTTGACTCAGGGGGGGGAACATGCAAGTCAGCACTGCAGCGTCGGATGGGCCAGCGCTGCTGTGTTTAGAAATACGGAAGAAGAGAAAAGTATCAAGGGAGAAATGCGTCGAGCACAGACGGCATGCGGGGGCAGCAGCGGGGGCAAGAGGAACCAGCACGGCGTCGCGCACGGAAGAGGGCGAAAGAGGAGTCACCGTGGAACGTAACGGTCCCGGCCGGGCCTCCGCGGCCGCGCTCGAAGGTCATAGGAAACAGCGGGGACGGCGGGGAACGAAGCGGCCGGCGACCGCGCAGCTGTGTTTACAAAATGCACAAAAACACAGAAATGCATTTGAATGTCCAGGGGGGGATCGCGGGGTATCGGGACGAAGTCCGATGACCGGCACAAAATAATGCGGATCGGTGGCCCGAACGGGGCAATCGGGGGGGGGAACAATAAAGAAAGCCCGCCGATAGAAAGACGGCGGGCTTGGAGAAAGCTAACGGAGAAAGTGAAGGAGCGGAGGATTAACGGCAGGAAGTGGATTCGCGAGGATTAACGGGCGCCTCTGGCACTATATAAGGAGGGCCCCTGAAGCGAATCGGGGCCGAGTCTTCTAGGATATACGGATATCCGAAAGGATAGATATCCCAAGGATATACGAAAATAGCTTAAGGACCCCCTGTGGGTAAGTCCGGCGGCGGTACGCGCATCGAATCGAGCAAGGAGTCAGGGGAAAAGGATCAAGGATTCGCGGCAAAGCTGAGGCCCAAGGGTAAAAGAGTCGGGTGGAGTTATTCCCGGACACGACAGGTATCCTGGTGTAGTGGCGGCAACGACGGATCAGCCTGGCGTACGCCTTGTCTGCTCCTGACCGTTCGATCCAGGTGTGATCCTGTAACGCGAGGGATAGCCAACCCGGGAACTCAAGCCCAATAGTGAAACCAGGCAGGGACACCCCGGGAAGTCAAGAGAATCCTGATCCAGGCGCTGGAGCGTATGCACAGCGGTCCACCTGGAGTCAAAGGAGACGCGACGCCCAAACCTCTGGCCTACCATAGATCGGCAGCAGCATAGCAGCGACGACGAGGGAGCAGCGGCAACCGTAGAGCAGCGACGACGAGGGAGCAGCAGCGACGGACAGGCAGCGGCAGCGGAAGACGACAAGCAGCAACACAGGCCCCGCAACCAGAGTCCGTGAGTCCGAACGAAGGGAACCGAGAGCCGTTTCGGCGCCAGGCACCAAGACCGCACGACCTGCCGGGCGCAAGCTTTGGGAGGGCGTGCGTATTGGCACCAACCCCGAGCGGGGATCGGGGATCGACGGGAGGACGAGCGGTCGGTCGGCTGAGCCAGACAGCCGGTGAGATTCTCTTTATTGCTTTGTAAATTAATCACAATAAAGGGGATTTATTTGAAAAGAAGCAAT
>JAWNNY010001697.1:0-27849 GCA_035046425.1 Drosophila anomalata
CGTAGCTGATCTGCTGATCCATTTTTTTTTTTATGTGCAAACACAGTTGCAAGTGTCGATTTGATGAGGATTCTTTCATTCTGATACCGTGAGTTTATTCGCACCCAGGTATCTTGAAAACTGGCATGTCCCCAAAATGTTGGAGAGATTAAGTTCTTGGCCTCTTCAACCACATGGTTCACCAAAAGCCGTAATTTTACCGCATCACTATACTCTTGATTATGGACCAATACCGTGAAGATGTCGTAGAATCGGGGCCACTCCGACAAATTTTGCAATGCCGACTGGTGGTATTACAAACCGAGGTGCGATTCTACTCGTACAAACTTAAATCTGTCAACGGAGTGTCCATCATTTTTTAAGGTTAGTTCCAGGTCTATGCGGTCATGGTATCCCGTGAAAATTTCCTTCCAAAGGTTCTTCATGTGTTGTCTGATGTGTGTGGACAATTCCCGCCTTTCGGTGCGGTTGCACAGAAAGTCTTCCAGATCGTCTAATCGTCCTTCATGTCTGTTAAATGAGATTATTTTATCTCAACAAAATTAAAAAGAAAGGTGACTGTTTATTATAATCTTTCGAAAACGACGAAAAATAAATGCGTGCACTCGTCTATACGTTAAAATTCGATATGTATTCAATAATAAAAGTTAAGCTTAACTTATCTATTGCGGCGAAGCGGGGCGAATTCGCAAGAGAGCGCAACTGAGCTTTTATTTCGCTCCCGCTCCGCCCTATGCTAACTTAGACTAGACTTCAATTTGTTTTCGTTATTCCTATATTTTCGTAATATATCAATTTTTATCTAATCATGTTACAACGGCCCTGTTGAAGGCCTCTATCCGGCTTCAACCAACTGGCAGCATGACATGAATTGCCCTCTTAAACATCGCTCCAGAGCTAGTCGTCACGACTGCCACTCTGACCCTTCCGTCAGCGCCGGCGTGAGTTTCGACGACCTTGGCGGTGACCCATTGTTGGGGTGGCTGGTGATCTTCTGCAACCAGGACCAGGTCACCCTTCCTGACGTCCTCCTGCTCCCGATGCCACTTCGACCGCACCTGTAGGCCCAAGACGTACTCCCCGGACCATCGCTGCCAAAACATTTGCTTGATTGACGAGAGCCGCCATCGCCGTAAGCACGTTAGACCCGGTTGGTCCGGGGTCCGCGGTGCTGGTGTCTGTCAACAAGTGCCCGGAGTCAACGCCTCGCCGTCGCTTGGGTCAGACTGAGGGGCCAGGGGACTCGAATTTATCGCAGCTCCTCTGCTGTCAACTTCGCCCACCTCATAGGAGTAGGTGCTTTGCAGATTTGACACCTGCCTCCCATAGTCCGCCCATGTGCGGAGCCCGCGGCGGTATGAACGCAAATACGCATCCTTTTTTTGATGCGTATTGTCGCAGTTCCTCCGCTTTGTCCTCGATTTGCTGCCGCAGTGCCGTAAAGTGGCGACTCGCTCCGACGAAGTTAATCGCGTTGTCCCAGTGCATGATCTGCGGACATCCTCGGCGCACAACGAACCTTTGAAATGCCAATAAAAAGGAATCAGTTGACAAATCAGACACAACTTTTAAATTAACTGCCTTGGATACAAAACAAACAAAAAGGGCAATGTAGGACTTGTAGGGTGGCCTACCACGAATTTTCAAGGTCGTCTCAATAGGGCCACAGAAATCCACGCCACGCCACGGTTAATCCGACCGCTTTCTTTTTTACTTCCATCTGCAAAACCTCTGGTGACTCCGGCTCCGTTAAAAATGATGGATCTGTAAACCAGATCGATTACACCGTCTCCTTTACGTCTCCACCTCTTGACATGATATCTGTCGGGTTCTGTTTAGTTGGTACATGCCGCAATACATATCCTCTGACCACTCTTGAATCTCAGCAATTTTTTTTTAATACGAACGTTGACAACGACGATGGATGGGAACGTATCCAATGAAGACAAACTTCTGAATCTGACCAATATATACTGCGTTCGATCGGTACTTTTATAAGAGGCTTGATTTTACGGCAGAGGTCTGCGAGAAGGTGAGCGGCACATAACTCAAGACGGGGGAGCGTCTTTGCCTTGAGCGGCGCTACTATGGACTTTGCAGTCAACAACGAGACTTTAATACCTTCTGCAAATTTGCAACGATTATAGACGCAGGCTCCATAGGCTCTCATCGATGCGTCAGAAAAGGCATGAATTTGAATTAGTGACATCGGCTCACTCATCACAAATCTCGGTATTGAAATATCTTCTAACTTTGCACTGTGCCGGCTCGCCGACTTGGGATGCCGTGAGTTGAGCAAAGATTCTTCTCAGACAGAAGAGCAGAGATCCGAAAGAGTTCTGGAACCGTGAGTGTTCTAGTAACGAGTGGCTGCCCACAGGGATCCATTAGTGACCCATTTATCTGGGATCTACTGATGGACGTCCTGCTGCGATGCCTCCAGCCATACAGCGCTTTTAGCTTGATTGCGATGACCTGCTCCTTCTTGTCGAAGGCGATTCCCAAGCTGGGCTGGAGGATAGAGGAGCGCAACTGATGTCCATCGTTAAAGCGTGGGGTACGGAAATCAGTGTTACCGTTTTCACAGGTGAACGGTAAATGGCAATACGGTGATTATGCTGCTGAAGGGTGCCCTCGCGCGCACCCCGTTGGTGAGATCTGCCGGAGCAAATCTCCCATATGTTTGCAGCTGCCGGTATCTTAGCATTACGGTCAGCGAGCGCTCAATTTCTTCATGCTCATCGCATCGCTGCGTCAGCGAATGACCGGAGACGTGAAAGCAATAGCGCGTGTTCTGCAAGTCGACTGGAGATTCAGTCCTTGGGCCAGGCGGACCATCTATGCCGGACTCATTGCGCGTTGTGCACTGTTTAATGCCTCGGTATGGTATGTCGTGATGACGAGGCAAGATGTAGCCAGGAGGCGATTTCTTGCCTGCCAGAGGCTGAACATTTTAGAATGCTACCCGGTATGCTGCACAGTGTCAACCATGGCACCGCAGGTGCTTGCTGGAGCCCCGCCTCTTGACTTGGCTGTTATGAAAATAGAAATATTTTCATAGTAGTCGCGCGGGTAGACGAATACCTTCTGTCGGACTGGCACAGCATATGGGGTAATGGTGATTCGCTCGGTCGGATGACTCATGAGATCATCCCAAATGCCGTGTTCGTCTATCGGAATCCGGATTTCGGGTTCTCTATGTGCGCAGGATTTTTGCGGACAGGGCACGGGTCGTTTAATGCATTTTTGCCCTTCAGACTGGGCCCTTCAGACGGGCCTTGATGTTTCCTCTATGGGCTCGGAGATATTTCCAAATCGACTGAACGAAGTTTGTACTTAGTCAAGCTTATATTGACATTTGGGGCTGTGTAACCAGTGGGAAAATTCAATATACCAGTCGCCTTTTTGTTGACAGTTGATGAATCTCCATTGCATATAGCCTGAAGTTCCATTGGGGCCTTGGTTGTGAAAATTTATTGGTTATCTTGATGAGACAATCTCTGACAATCTGTTTCAGTCTAGTTATTAAATATCTGGAATTCGCATTTACTGAACTCGTGATTCGTGGTTGTGGAATTCGTGATTGAAACAAATATGATGCTCAATTATTATTATTATTACAATTCGTCCTCATTAAAACCTATAAAACGATCTCTATGGACATTGTCAGCCCTAATCGTTGTCTGAAGATTTTACAATGTCCAACCTTTTGTTTCCCATATTGAAATGGGCACGATGCACGATCCAATAACTCTGACGACACCAGAGGTATTGTTATTAAAATAATATAGCGTGACTATCAGTTGTACTGCCTTGCGCTTTCATTATTTTGTAGAGCTGAGGGACTTCAGTGGTGGCGACTAGCAAGATCTGGTTGGGTGGTAAATTATGCCGTATTTGGTCAAGTTCGTCTCGCAGCTGTTTAGGTGATATCAATATTTGGCTGATTGCGAACATCAGTTAGTATATTAGTTATCTCTGCATCCGCTGTAAACCATTTTTAAGTAGATTCATTTGTATTGTGAGGATCACAAATCCTTGCTCCAAATGCGCGCCTTGGTACTAGCCTCGTTGCTTATTTATGAGATTCATCTGTTGTTCCAAAGATCTTAGGCGGTTTCAGATAGCCAAACTTCCTTTTCGCACCAAATTGATGGTTGAGCCAATAATGGATGTTTAGTTCTGAAGCAGCTGTAGAAGAGGAAGTCCTCTTCACCCTTAACCTTTGCAGTAGCGTAGATAGGGGGGGATCAGGGGGATCAATCCCCCCCTTTGGTCTGAGAATTATAAGATGATATAATCTCAAAATTGAAAAAGAAACACATTTTTACGCGATGACTGTGCAGTACTGCATTATTATTATTATTATCGCAGATTGAGGATTATTATCGCAGTGTAAAATAAAACTTACAAAAAAACAGGATATTATTATATTATGCTTTGTGAAATACTCATTCTCAGGACTTAGTGCTAGCTCCTGGAGCTTGGCATCATTTTTTTTTAACTGGGTCCATGAGTGAGTGAGCTGTCTGAGTTTCTCTGCGAAGTATCCTCCCTTAAGTTTACGCTCTGCGGAGTCCTTAGTGAAGTTTCTTATTAGCCTTTGGATGGCTATGTTGCTTTCAATTTGCTCATCAATGAGCATTTGGATTACGGGGTCTGATTCTGATCCCATTGTTGCGATTATTTTTCGTTGAGTTAAATTGCGTTGAGGTTTGTGTTAAAGTTGTGATCCTAAAGGATCACGTCGGGGTCACCAAATCATACCACGTCGGAGTCACCAAATATTCGTCCGTAGAGCGTTATGCGGCAACTACGTCAAACTTGAACTCACGGGAGTAACGGTAGGTCCCGGAGTCGTAGTCAAAGACCGTAAATAGTCTTGACTAAATTTACCTGGATTCTGCAAGGGACTGTTCGGGTTGGCCAGACGCTTGCGATGATCAGGCTGGAGTTGATGTGCTTGAAGTCCTGGGGTGGTTTTCCTCAAGTACCGGTGTTATGGTGGTTCGGCTGATTCCTTATCGGCCGGTCCTACTGGCGGTCCGTTTCACGGGCGCAACACTCGAAGTAGGTTAGATAGCGCGGGGTCTGCTGGTGGTCCCTTTCACGGGAGCAACACTCGAGCTAGACTGGTATGCCGCGGGGTTTCCTCGTGGTCCGTTTCACGGGAGCAACACTTGGAGTAGTTAGGTAACGCGGGTTCTACTGGCGGTCCGTTTCATATCCCCCCCATATCAAAAAGCTATCTACGCCACTGAACCTTTGTGATAGTTTTGACCATATTTTCTGGAATCGAGTACACCGAATAATAAGTTTTTTAAGCGTCAAAGACGCCGTGGCTGTAATTGGTACAAGCAACCGTTTTGCGCACTTCACCACAGCTTACCAAAGGTCACCGAATGATGGTGCTCGTGGGGGAATGAATTTGAAGTCAATTTCTCTTTTGATGCAATGTTGAACTATGATGTCCTTGGCATTGGTTGAGAAAATGGTGGTTTTGAGCTTCTTCATTTTATTGTTGGCTCCAACAAAATTTGTTGCATTATCACAATGGATCGTTTGCCACTTTCCTCGACGTCCAAGGAACTGGCGGAGTGCGATCTGTTCTGTTGTCCAGATCTGTTGCCCTCACAACTCATTTGTTGTCGCTTAGCAACTCCAAGTGAATTGCTTCCATTGAGAAACACCAAAATACTGCGATATAAGCCTTGTCGGATCGTTTGTCTCGATGATGAGTCCTTATGGTCCGGAGTAAGTTTCTCCAGGGTTAAAAAACAGGCGAGCCTGCTTGACTTCTTCGGCTGGTAGATTTCCCATAATTTGAGTTATTAATTTGGGCATGAGTCTGTTACATCGCACCAATGATCCAATATAGGCACCGCAATGCATGTTGGTCTTATGTAGTTTTCTTAATATCATTTTTACAATTTTATCATTGTAGGGGAGCAAGACTGGATGTCTGGACAGGTTTGATTGTTCTAGTCTGCCTCCTACTCGAATTAACTCATCAGATTCAAAGATGGCAGTCAATGATACAAGGGAACTCCTTATGTCCACTGTTTTGTAACGTTTGAGCTGTTTGCACTCCACGTTAAATTCGATTTGCTAAATCAAGCGCAGGGTAATGGTGTGTGACTGTGTGACACACTGAATGGTGTGTAAGTTCACCTCGACATAGTGCCTTTGTTGGCGCTATAGCCTTATAACTGGTATAGCCTATATAACTGGTTTTTTGTTCCAAGTTCCTCGAAATAATGGATGGCTCCTTTTTCCAGTTCTCCCTTGATCTATGTAAGAACAGGGGTCCACATACCACAAAACCACATACTATTGCCAGAGAGCTTGCTAGCTGTTGATCCTCTAGACAAAACGTCAGCTGCATTATTAGCGGATGATACGTGACGCCAATGAGACTGTTCCGTTGCTTCTTGAATTTTTGCTATCCGATTTGCCACAAAAGTGTTATAAGTGGAAACCGTTGCATTGATCCCCCCTAAAAAGTA
Source organism: Drosophila anomalata (assembly GCA_035046425.1). Classification (NCBI taxonomy): domain Eukaryota; kingdom Metazoa; phylum Arthropoda; class Insecta; order Diptera; family Drosophilidae; genus Drosophila; species Drosophila anomalata. The sequence continues at coordinate 6,507 of JAWNNY010001697.1, forward strand.
GGATGAATAAGTCTAAAAGAACCCAGTAATCTTGCCTAAAGACAAGCGCTATTTTTGTCTGACTCTGTGCGTGAGTTCTGGGCCTAGGACTGCTGCGCACAACCCCAGTCTGGGCAAGGATTGCTTCGCGGTGGGTGCTACTCAGCACTTGAAACACAGCAGTCTCACCGAGGTTTGCTTATTTTTATATGTTGCTTGTACGTATATTGCTGCTCCATAGACATTTCTGAGGCATCCACAAAGTTGTGTAGTTCTTGTGTGAGTGGAACCTCTCCGTCAAATATATGTCTTGGAATGTGACATTTTTTTTAGAGTTCGCAGGTCAGAACGATAGTTTTTCCAATCAGACTGCAGTTCTAAGGGCAGTTCATCATCCCAAGCCATTTTCAATTCCCAGAGGTATTGTATGAATATATTTGCCTTTACGACAACTGGCGCAAACAAACCTATTGGGTCGAAGATTTGTGATAACTCAGAGCAAACCATTCGCTTTGTTATATCCAGAGCTTCGTTTTGTTGCGTTCGTCCGCATTTATTATGAGGCCAAGAGTTTTAACACTGCATTGGTCCAAGGTCTCATCCAGTTTCACGTCGTTCATCTTCTTTGGGTATTCCTTGCAGTAGTTCTGAATTATTTGAGCACCACTTTCGTAATTTGAAAATGTGTGGTAGTAGTTTTTTGTCATTCACTTTGGATTTGAACTGTCTCTGCCACTGAGTCAGCACTCGTCAAGCAATCGTCTACATATCCCGAGTTGTCCCAAGATCGGTTGCTAGATGATTCTGCAGCGTAGTAGCATGGACAATAACTTGCTCTGAACGGTCGGACCTATATGTACCATGTCGTACAAGGATTTTCCACTTGATGTTTTTCATGAATCATTGAACACCACTCGTATTTTGTTGCTGCTGCTATCAAGTTTCAGAACACAGTGATGTGGTTAGAAATAGTGGGTTTTGGGCACATAAGTTTCTGGAACAAACTTCATATGTCCCAAGGCTTCATATTCTGTCATGAAGTCAAAATACTCTTTCCGAACATCACCGGATAATCGTCGCTCTGGTGCTTAGAACCTTTTGATGGCAATATCTTTCGACTCCCCCAGGGCGCAGGGTTCGGCGAAAGGCAGTTTCACAATAAATCTTCCGTCTTCTGCTCTTTGCAGATTTTCTGCAAATTGTTTCTCACAATGTACCTCTCACGGAGATTGATGTTTGCTTTGGTTGTCCAAATTATAAAGCTTCCAAAACCTTTCAATCATTGCGTCAGTTTTTTCACCGATGCCGACACCACATGCTATGGCTGATTGAGTTTCTAATTTAATACTTCCTGCTTCAATCAATCCAAGTTCCGTGTTATGTAGCATATAACACTCTTTTCCGACTTTCTTCTGATTTGGAAGGAGCAGCGAGTAATAGTGCTCGGTGCCGATTAGTAGATCTATCCTTCCAGGCTTATCGAACTGGAGATCTGCTTATGGACTCATTGGCTATTTGCAATGCGCAATGAGTAAGTGATTGAGCTGGTTGGTCAGCTATAATGTGGGGAAGAACAAAGGCTTTTATGCGCTGGCTTAAATCTCCATGAAGAGTATGTTCGTCCGTAGAGCGTTATGCGGCCACGAACTTGAACTCGCGGGCGTAACGGTAGGTCCCGAAGTCGTAGTCGAAGAATGTATAAAAGTCTGACTAAATTTACCTGGATTCGGCAAGGGACTGCTCGTGTTGACCCGGCGCTTGCTGTGATCAGGCTGATGTGAGATACTTGAAGATACTTGAGATACTTGGGTTGGTTTTCCTCAAGTACAGATGGTAAGGGGTTTCGGCTGATTCCGTATTGGCATCCGTATTGGATACGTAACGGCAGGTCCTACTTGTGTTCAGTTTACACAGGAGCAACACTCGAAATAGGTTAGTTTTAAGTGCTGTAATTTAACAATGAGTAACGAGACGATTCACTCTGTATTCCCAACTATCTTTATTTCAGAAGAACAATTCTTATGTAAGATGCTAACAAATGCATAAACTAAGTCTAGGAAAGGTCAATGTTATGGACGTGTTCCCCCAAGGTTAATGCCAATTGTTAATTGAGATTAGTTTATCTCGTCGCGAAAAAAACGAAAGGAAAAAAAGGTGGCTGTAGAATTAAATTATTGCAAAAAAGACGAACGAAAACGAAAAATGCGTGCACTCTTTTCAACGTTATAAATTCGATTATATATTCATATCAACAAAAACTTAAGCCTAGCTTATCTAGTGCGGCGAAGCGGGGCGAATTCATGGGAGAGCGCAAGTGAGAGCTTTACTTGCGCTCCCGCTCCGCCCTAAACTAACTTATACTAGACTTCATAAAATTCCACTTAATTATCTACATTAATTATACACCGGCCCCGTTGAAGGCCTTCCTTAGGCTTCAACTACTGGCAACCTCGCCAGCTTGTGGACTGCTCTCCGAAATACTGCTCCTCTACTCGTCCTGACGTCGGCGACCCTGACCCTTCCGTCCGCGCCGGCGTGAGTATCGACGACCCTGGCGGTGATCCACTGCTGGGGCGGCTGGTTGTCCTCGGCGACCAGGACCAGATCGCCCTTCCTGGCGTCCTCCTGCTCCCGCTGCCACTTCGACCGCGCCTGTAGGCCCAAGACGTACTCCCGGGACCAACGCTGCCAAAACGTTTGCTTGATTGACGAGACAAGCCGCCATCGCCGCAAGCACGTTAGACCCTGCTGGTCCGGGGTCCGCGGTGCTGGTGGGGCGATGAGCGGCCCGCCTGTCAACAGGTGCCCGGGAGTCAACGCCTCGCCGTCGCTTGGGTCCTGACTGAGGGCGCCCAGGGGCCTCGAGTTCAGGACGGCCTCGACTCCAACGAGGACGGTCTGCAGCTCCTCTGCGGTCAACTTCGCGTTGCCCACCGCTCGTAGGAGTAGGTGCTTTGCAGACTTTACACCTGCCTCCCATAGTCCGCCCATGTGCGGAGCCCGCGGCGGTATGAACGCAAATACGCATCCTTTTTTTGAAGCGTATTGCCGCAGCTCGTCCGCTTCGCTCTCGATCTGGTGCCGCAGTGCCGCGAAGTGGCGACTCGCTCCGACGAAGTTCGTCGCGTTGTCGCAGTGCACGGTCTGCGGACATCCTCGGCGCCCAACGAACCTTTGAAAAGCCAATAGAAAGGAATCAGTTGACAAATCGGAAACTACTTCTAAATGCACTGCTTTAGACGAAAAACAAACAAACAGGGCAATGTAGGACTTGTATGGTGGCCTACCACGAATTTTCAAGGTCGTCTCAATAGGGCCACAGAAATCCACGCCACATATGGAAAATGGGCGGAGAGCACGAACTCGATCTAAGGGTAAATCTCCCATAATTTGAGTCATCAGATGAGGCTTGCATTTAAAACAGCGTATGCATGACCGCACTATCTGACTGCAGACTTCCTGCGCGTTTACTATCCAAACGCGCTGTCGCAAGAGACTCACTAGTGCTCGTGGACCCACATGAAAATTCGACTCGTGCAAGTATCGGACGTAGCTCTGAACAAATTGAGAGCGCTTCGTCAACAATACTGGAAACTTGGCATCGTACGAAATAGGAGCATTAGCTAGTCGCCCCCCGACCCGCAACAACGAAAAGGTAAGCCCAGCCTGAGAGGTTTCATGGACAAACGGACTTAGCTTCTGTAGGCTTGGGCTAACATCAAGATTTTTTCTAACATTTTTAATTTCCTCTTGATACTCGTGCTCTTGGACTATCTGGACAATTTTATTAAAAGCGTCTCGATATTCGACAGGGGAAAGTACATTATCAGACTACTAACTTATCAGACAGAACTACTAATTTTTTACACTTCTTTATAAAGCGGACCATGTAAACGAACACTCGCAGCAGTTTAAAGTGAGAGGAAAATCCTTCTATCACTTCCGACCGCACTCTTCTTTGCTTCCATCTGCAAAATCACTAGAGGTGACGGATCAAACCGAGGGCTCGTTGGCCACTTATCTTCCGGCTCCGTTAAAAACGATGGACTTGTGCACCAAATTGATTCTATCGTTTCCGTTACGTCTCCACCTCTTGACACAATATCTGCCGGGTTCTGTTTAGTTGGTACATGCCGCCACGTGCTATCCTCTGACCACTCTTGAATCTCAGCAGCTCTATTTGATACGAACGTTGACAACGACGATGGATGGGAACGAATCCAATAAAGACAAACTTCCGAATCTGACCAATATACACTTCGTTCGATCGGTGCTTTGATAAGAGGTTTTGTTTTACGACAGAGGTCCGCGAGAAGGTGAGCGGCACATAACTCAAGACGGGGGAGCGTCTTTGTCTTGAGCGGCGCTACTTTCGACTTTGCAGTCAACAATGAGACTTTACTACCTTCTGCAGATTTGCAACGGATATAGACGCAGGCTCCATAGGCTCTCATCGATGCGTCAGAAAAGGCATGAATTTCAATTGGTGACATTGGCTCACTCATCACAAATCTCGGTATTGAGATCTCTTCTAACTGTGACAAGGCAAGCTGAATTTTGTTCCATGCGGTTTCCAAGTGCAGTGGAATGGACTCATCCCAATCTAGCTTGTTAAGCCAAAGTTCCTGTAACAGGATCTTTCCTTTAATAAGGATCGGGCTTAATAAGCCAAGGGGGTCGAAAAGCTTTGACGTCATCGAAAGAATATTCCGCTTAGTCGCCCTTTGACCCATGACTGACATATCAATTTCGAATTTAAATACATCATCTTTGGGAACCCAAACGATTCCTAATGTTTTTGTCAGCTCTGAGTCCGAAAGTGTTATTGGCTTAACCGTGCTCTCGGATGCAGTAACTTCAGGCGAGTTTGAAAACCACTTGCTCAATTCAAACCCAGCGTTTTGAAGAACCTGAGTTACTTCAGACTTAATTGTCTTTAGCTCCTCCACGCAACCAGCACCCGTTAACATGTTGTCGACGTAAAAGTCAGACCCAATAACTTTAGCAGCTCGAGGGAATATATTTTTGGCGGATTCACTCAACCTCTTCAAGCACCTTATGGCCAGGAATGGGGCTGGTGCAGTGCCATAAGTAACGGTGTTGAGCTTGCACAATTTCAAGGACTCAGACGGGTCTTTTCTCCACACTATCAACTGGTATCGTCGATCTGCTTCATTTACCATCACTTGACGATACATCTTTTTTATGTCGGCTACCAGGCCGAATTTGTTTAGCCGAAATCTAAGAAGAGTTGAGTAAAGCTCTTCCTGAATTGTTGGACCCACCATCAACAACTCATTTAAACACTTCTGTGTGGATGTCTTGCAGGACGCATCGAAAACGACTTGAAGTTTGGTCGTTATTATGACGTAGTGTGAAGAAGCAAGAACGTCATTGCTTGCAGGGGACATATGGCCTAGGGATTCGTATTCTTCCATAAATTCCAAATACATTTTCTTTAAGTTCGGATCTCGAGATAATCTCTAATGAATTGCCCAAAACGCTTGGATCCGACTTAAATGGAAGTTTAACTTCAAATCGACCTGAAGGCAGTATTCTTGTAGTCTTCCGATAATGTTCCTCACATAGCTCTTGTTCTGGCGACAACATCTTTCTAGAAGATGAAATTCTTCCAACGACCAGAATTTTTTCAAGTTTTTGTCTATTGACTCTAATACTTCCTCTTGGCAATTCAGACTAGAGACCGGCTGTGGAGGAGTTGAGGAATTTGCCAGATATTTTCCCGATACTATCCACCCAAGAAGAGTTTTTTGAAGGATGGGATGGTTCGGACCTTGTTTTATTTGGCCAACGGACAACAATTCGAAAAATGACTCAGCTCCAATTAGCATATCTATCTCCTGAGGTTTGTAAAAATATGGGTCTGCTAACGGCAAGTTCTTTGGTAGGGTCCAATCTTTTACGTTCACTGACTGGTCAGGGTGATAGCCTGAAATGGTTTTCAAAACCCAAAAGTCGAACGGGAACTCGCTACCATTGATTCTCGACTTCACGGTGTGTATCTTGTTCTTAACTAGTGAATTAGTTTGACCAATTCCAAGCAAGTTGATGCACGATTCCTCGATACGGATCTGTAAGCGTTGAGCAAGATCTTCTGTAATAAAATTCATTTGTGACCCTGAGTCAAGTAATGCTCGGGCTAATATGTGCTCACCATTTTTTGTTCGAACGCTTACGATCGACGTTGCTAACAAAATCCTTTCTACAGACGACGCATACAAAGCATGTGAAGTAGAAGGGCCATCATTCGTTAACTCTGGAGGAGGATTTTGTGTGGGTGGTGGTAATGATAAGTTATTTTCGGTCACTGTAAATCGGTGCAGAAGTTTATGGTGCGATCTTGAACAGACTTGACACCTGGTCGACTTACAATTCGCTACCGTGTGACCTTTTCGCAGACAATTCAAACATAGGGAGGCTGACTTAACAAACTCAAACCTTTGCATTACAGCAAGGCGAGCGAACGGACTGCACTGGGCCAAAAAATGGTTGTTAGCGTTACAATAACTGCAAGCTGGTTTGGCGTTGGTAGAAAAACAAGCCAACGAAGTTCTATTCAGTTGCTTGCCGAACCCAGTTTTTTCTTGTTTTGGGTTGCCAGTCTCTTCAGCGGACAGATGCTGGTACCTACGATTTAGTATTTTTTCGAAATCGGACCACAGCGGCAATTCCTCATAATCCAGTGACCATTTTTGCTTGGTCACTGGATCCACTCTACTCAAAACTAAATGAATAATCATTGAGTTTGCAATTTTAGTATCATCTCGTATGGATAATAGTGATCCATAAATTGATGATACAGTGTCGATGAGACCCCTCAACGACGACGCAGACGGCTGGGAAATTTTCGGAAGGCAGAACAGTTGACGTATTTGGTTCGCAAAGATGAGACATTCGTTATCATAAACTCTTTTTAGACTAGCGATAGCTTTGTCGTAATTACTCTCGGTGACCTGGAATGCCTTGACAGTTCCTAAGGCTTCACCAGAGAGGCAAGAAATTAAATGATTAAATTTCTCGATAACTGGAATGTTCACATCTTTGTCAACTAATGTCTCGAAAAGACTTATGAAATTTTTGAAATCCGAATAATTTCCACTGAATTTTGGCAATGCCAAACTAGGAAGTCGAGCTCGAGTTGGGGCTGCAGAAATTGCAGTAGCTGAACGGGAGTCTTCAGCTGAATTAAAGGAATTACATAAGGACATGATCCTTGCCTTGGTAGTTATTCCTAATTCTTCCAACTCGGCTCCGAAAACATCCAATTCATCTATTTGCTCGATCTGGTCTTGCAACTCATTTGCTTTAGAAATTGCCTCATCTAAAACCTGAAGCCTGCACTCTAGCTCGGTTTTATTTAGAGGAAGTGATCCATCTTCCAAACGTTCCATTTAATCTTCTCTTTAAGTCAATAAGAGTTGTGGAATTAAGTTTTTGTTTAGTACTTTCCATTTTAAAAAAATTTATTTTTTCAATACAAAAACGAAAACAATGCAAATTTAAGATTTAATAATTTATTTAAATTTTTTGTTAAAGTAGTTTTATTAATTTATCTAAATTTTTTATTAATTTTAAAATATTAATATTAAAAATAAATCAATTTTAGAAATTTATTTAAAAATTTATTGAATTTAATTCAACAACAAGAAAATGCGAAAACGAAAATAATTAATTAATCTTATTTAAATATGTATAATAAATAATTTATTAAATAATTTACAAAAAAAAAATATCTAAATTGATTAATTAATTGATAACGAATTATTAATAGTCGAGGCAAAGAGTATCCAAAAAAAATAGTTGGTCGCCAATGACACCGAAACCAATATGCACGACCAAATTGTAGGGGAGCGCGTCACTTGGCGGACCGTTAAACTATAGACGCCAAAAAGTGCATATACATACATAAAGCAGCGGATAACGGTGGGAAACGAAAACGAGAATATATATGCACCTTTATTTATCTGTAATAAATAAATAATTTTTGGCTGCACTTTAGTATTTATTTGGAAGATTTTTAAATTCGAGAACGAGGGGTAGGGGGCGACAGTGATTGCAAATAATATAAATATTTTCTTTTTTATTTTATCCACAGGCAGTACATTTAGGTTAGCACATATATTTATAATTAAATTTTTAGAACTTTTATATATGTTGTTATTTATTTTTGCTCTACTATTTTTTCTACGTACGTATGCGCCAAGAATTGACGGATTTTAATTTGTCTTATCTCAACTTTCAATTTTTTGCACAAATACCTGGGGTTCTGCTTTCGGATCCTTTAATCCTGCGGCCACTTTCCTTTGACAATCGATGCAGGTGCAGGGCATGGGGACGACGAATCCCTTCAGTAGCAGCTAGTTGATTGGAGAAGTTTGTTTCGCGACGCGGAGAATTCTTTAATTTGTATTTTTGAATTCACTACCACAACCGTCGCGAGCAACTCTATCTATGTTATATATATATTGTTTATATATGTATTGTGTCACTGTCACTATTTTTTGTTGCTTTTTTATTAAATTATATTCACTACAGTCCACCCGGGGGCGCCAAAATGTTAATTGAGATTAGTTTATCTCGTCGCGAAAAAAACGAAAGGAAAAAAAGATGGCTGTAGAATTAAATTATTGCAAAAAAGACGAACGAAAACGAAAAATGCGTGCACTCTTTTCAACGTTATAAATTCGATTCTATATTCATATCAACAAAAACTTAAGCCTAACTTATCTAGTGCGGCGAAGCGGGGCGAATTCATGGGAGAGCGCAAGTGAGAGCTTTACTTGCGCTCCCGCTCCGCCCTAAACTAACTTATACTAGACTTCATAAAATTCCACTTAATTATCTACATTAAATTACATCAATGTCACCCTCTTCGGAGTCTGCAAGCTAAGATTGCTTGGTCATGCATATCTGCTTAGCTAGCTGGCTTTGCTTGCTTTGGTCAGTCGGTCATTCTTATCGCTAATATTGGTAGTTTCTGCTTCTGGCGCCGTCTACTAGTGCTGGGTTATTAGGTTAGATATTGCTTAATGCTTATTGCTATTGCGTCCGGGCCAAAGAGCGTTTATTTAAATTCGCATACCTTGTTTCCGTTAGTCCCGCTCATACACTGATGTAGGTTTTCCTGACTGATCCTGACGCGAAGTGGTGTTTTCGGTGGTCATCTACCGCCACATATCTTGTTTTTAGTTTTTGTTATTACCAACCCTTTTCTAGTTGCTTGTGGGATTGGCTCCATACGATATACAGTGAATTCGTCCTTTTCGACCAACGGAATGCTCGTGTGGAACATCAACAAGTTCTCGGGTTTTTGTACGTGAGTGGTCGCCAGTCGATACAAGTCTCGAGCTGTTTCACCTGTGATGGGTAGTCGTCTTCCCGGTGGGAGGTGGGTTTGTATTTTTGTAATAACCTGTTTTATTTGTTCCACCGAAACAATGCAGGGTTTAGTTTTCCTTCGTGTGCCCCGATTAGCACATTTAAAACAGCATCTTGGACTCGACGTATGGAGCTTCCCACTACGACCAACTCTGAGACTGCGTGTGGAAGATACCGACTTGACGCGTAATTTCCAACCTTGATTCTGGACAGACTAGCTTCTAATTACTGTATTCTCTTCTGAGTTTCGATTGTTGACCTTCTCATAATGTTGATGGTGGTATCCAGGATTGATGTTTGGTTCTCCACTATTCTATGAGTTATGCCTTCTTGGGCTCTTAGTTTATCAATGATTTCCTCGATCCGTTTGGCATATTGATCATCCAGTACTCCAAATAGGCCATTAGCGTAATTTCCAACGATGTTTAGTGCTCCGCGCTTTTGTCGTTGATGATGCATTAACTGATCGGCATCCTGGATTTCCACCACCTCTTTTACCAAAGTGTTGATGATCGTGGGGCAGGCTTCGTATGCTGTTGGGCATCATTGTTTTATAGATCGTATACCCTGCTTAACTGTCTCCATTTCTCGTGCCAACTGACTGAGTTTAAAAAATGTGATGAGCGTCCACTAGGAGGATATGATTGATATCCGATCGGTGGCTTCTATGATGGTCTCGGTCGCGTTGCTGATCGGAGTGATGACAACATGGTTAACCCCATGGTTAATCCCCACTACCTTTCTGGTAGTGGGGAGATGGGCAGTGACAGTCCGGGTATCACCCAGACAAGTATCATTGTGAGGGCAAGCATTTTTATTTTTTGTTTATTGATTGTTTTCCTCCTGGCTTTTGTTGATTGGTAGCACCGCCTGTCGGTGTATTGCCCGTGTTATATTACCGGACGTTGTTCGTATTTCTGCAACTCGGATCTCATCGTCCTTTCCAGGATGGACTGCTTTGCGTCCGAGGGGCCAATTCAACGGACCGATGTTGTCTTCCTTTATTATGACGAGATCACCAATCTTTACCGTCTTACAACTTCTTGTCCAATTTGACCGATTCTGAAATTCATGCAGGTACTCGTGGGTCCAGCGCGTCCAAAATTCTTTTCGTAATTGTTCGAGAAGCTTTCACCGAGTGAGTAACCCTGTACGACGCCTTGATTGGTGAATATCGGGTGATGCCGTTAGAGGTTCCCCAATCAGAAAATTCCCTGGCGTTAATGCCGTGAGATCCCTTGGGATGGAAAAGATAGATGTTAAAGGGCGAGAATTTAGAATGGCTTCAATGTCGATCACTATGGTTTCAAGTTCTTCACGTTTTGCGGATTTTACTGCGGTTTCCCACAGAATTCTATGCTTGAATTCTATGCTTAGACTTGCGCAGGTCTTGTGTATCATCTTGTGCATCATCTGCGAATATTCCTTCCCCTATTTCTGATAATTCGTTGTAGGCTCCAACAGAATAAGTCGCGTTGTCACTATGGATTTTAGATTGCAGTCCCAGTCGACCGCAAAATTTCTTTAAAGCTGCCAGGAAGGCTTGGGTAGTCAAATCTGTTACTACCTCAATGTTTACTGCCTTTATTGAAAAACAACAAAACACTGCTAGATACACCTTATGTGGACGTTTCCCTTGGATTTTATGGTAAATCCAAAAAGGCCCGCAGTAGTCACTCCGTAACTTGAATTTAGGTCGAACTCAGCAACATCTGATACAACGGCTGCCTTTTTTTTGAGCCAATTCCTTTCCTCTTAATGACCAGAAACGTTGCCTAATGTTGCTTAATATTGTCTATGGTCCGCAATGTGCCTATTGCTGATGTTTCTATTGAAATAAGAGTGTTATTAAGGGGTGTTTCGGAGCCAATAACATTGGGTATGTGGGAGGGATAAGATAATGCGACGTTTTGCAAACGTCCCCCTACTCGAATTCCGTTCATGTCTATGAACAGATCTAGTGCTCGTAACGGATCATTTGGCCCGACATTTTTCGTCTTCTTGAGTTGCAAAATGGATGGTAGGAATTTCTCGGATTGTATTTCCCGAACTACCACTCCTAACGCCTCATTCAATTCTACTGGTCACAATGGCACTGTCCTTTTCTTCTCTGGCTTGCGGTAATTAAAAATGAATCGCAGCATTCTTCCTATTATTGGCAACATCATATCGAATGATCCATGGTGGTTGATTTTTTCCAACCAATCTTCTGATTTAATGGGTAGTTTGCGTCACCTTCTTTCTTTCTTGATCTTCGTTTGCACTGTTTGTTCCAGCTGATGGGAACCTTGGCCAGGACTCTGGATCTTGCACCAACGGTGGTCCGGTGTAACAAAGTTTTGAATATAGTTACTGTGCTGCAGTGCACCCTCTGGAGAGAATATCTGCAGGATTAACCGTTGATGCGACATGTATTCACCACTCTGGGTCGGTCAGTTCTTGAATCTTGGCGACCCAGTTCGCTACAAACGTATGGAATGAGGGTTGTTAAGAGGAGCCTCTTAAATAATGGTGTTACTTCAATGAGTTCCGTTTCAAAACTGTTTTTATTTCATACACTTCTCTTACAAGAAAGATACATGAAAACCTTAAATCTATTTAAAACTACTTATCAACGGACTGCACGCTGACATGCTATGTGACCCTTTCCTAAGTGCTTCAAGTGCACCACATAAATATTTGGTTGGACTGCAGGAGATCGTCTTTCAAACCATGCTGTTAATCACATATTCCCATGGGTCCGATCTCCTACATTCTATGCTGAAATTCTTTTCGTGTTCAATGCTTGAACATTCTGCAAAGGGCCACAAAAAAGGTGTACATTTTATATATTTTTTAGATTCATTATATTGTCCTTTGATAACACTAGATAGCGGACTGTATATGTATATATGAACTTTTGCTTTTATAAATTTCTTTTCTGCAGTATTAGAAAATTGTTATTATTATAATTCGATAACAATACGTTGTTAATTATATAATTCTATTTCATATTGTTAAATATTTTAACATTGCATATTATATTAGCTCCCATGTTCAACTTAATGTTTGAACATCCTGCAAGGGGCCACAAAAGTGCTTGACTTGTGTTTACATTTTTAAATTAATTATTATTTTTGTTCGATTTTTTAGTGGACTGTAATTTTTACTTATTTTGTTTCTTATTATTTTTAGATATATATAGCTTTTTTTTTTTTTTGGTTGATTACTTAATTATATGTATAAAACCATTACATTATACAATAAACATATAAAATAAACATTTTTTTTTTTAATCATTCGGCATTGTTCACTGGATCCACTCTACTCAAAACTAAATGAATAATCATTGAGTTTGCAATTTTAGTATCATCTCCTATGGATAATAGTGATCCATAAATTGATGATACAGTGTCGATGAGACCCCTCAACGACGACGCAGACGGCTGGGAAATTTTCGGAAGTCTGAACAGTTGACGTATTTGGTTCGCAAAGATGAGACATTCGTTATCATAAACTCTTTTTAGACTAGCGATAGCTTTGTCGTAATTACTCTCGGTGACCTGGAATGCCTTGACAGTTCCTAAGGCTTCACCAGAGAGGCAAGAAATTAAATGATTAAATTTCTCGATAACTGGAATGTTCACATCTTTGTCAACTAATGTCTCGAAAAGACTTATGAAATTTTTGAAATCCGAATAATTTCCACTGAATTTTGGCAATGCCAAACTAGGAAGTCGAGCTCGAGTTGGGGCTGCAGAAATTGCAGTAGCTGAACGGGAGTCTTCAGCTGAATTAAAGGCATTACATAAGGACATGATCCTTGCCTTGGTAGTTATTCCTAATTCTTCCAACTCGGCTCCGAAATCATCCAATTCATCTATTTGCTCGATCTGGTCTTGCAACTCATTTGCTTTAGAAATTGCCTCATCTAAAACCTGAAGCCTGCACTCTAGCTCGGTTTTATTTAGAGGAAGTGATCCATCTTCCAAACGTTCCATTTAATCTTCTCTTTAAGTCAATAAGAGTTGTGGAATTAAGTTTTTGTTTAGTACTTTCCATTTTAAAAAAATTTATTTTTTCAATACAAAAACGAAAACAATGCAAATTTAAGATTTAATAATTTATTTAAATTTTTTGTTAAAGTAATTTTATTAATTTATCTAAATTTTTTATTAATTTTAAAATATTAATATTAAAAATAAATCAATTTAAAAAATTTATTTAAAAATTTATTGAATTTAATTCAACAACAAGAAAATGCGAAAACGAAAATAATTAATTAATCTTATTTAAATATAATAAATAATTTATTAAATAATTTACAAAAAAAAAATCTAAATTGATTAATTAATTGATAACGAATTATTAATAGTCGAGGCACAGAGAATCCAAAAAAAATAGTTGGTCGCCAATGACACCGAAACCAATATGCACGACCAAATTGTAGGGGAGCGCGTCACTTGGCGGACCGTTAAACTATAGGCGCCAAAAAGTGCATATACATACATACAGCAGCGGATAACGGTGGGAAACGAAAACGAGAATATTATCGCTGCATATATATGTATGTATACCAAATATATATGCACCTTTATTTATCTGTAATAAATAAATAATTTTTGGCTGCACTTTAGTATTTATTTGGAAGATTTTTAAATTCGAGAACGAGGGGTAGGGGGCGACAGTGATTGCAAATAATATAAATATTTTCTTTTTTATTTTATCCACAGGCAGTACATTTAGGTTAGCACATATATTTATAATTAAATTTTTAGAACTTTTATATATGTTGTTATTTATTTTTGCTCTACTATTTTTTCTACGTACGTATGCGCCAAGAATTGACGGATTTTAATTTGTCTTATCTCAACTTTCAATTTTTTGCACAAATACCTGGGGTTCTGCTTTCGGATCCTTTAATCCTGCGGCCACTTTCCTTTGACAATCGATGCAGGTGCAGGGCATGGGGACGACGAATCCTTCCAGTAGCAGCTAGTTGATTGGAGAAGTTTGTTTCGCGACGCGGAGAATTCTTTAATTTGTATTTTTGAATTCACTACCACAACCGTCGCGAGCAACTCTATGTATGTTATATATATATTGTTTATATATGTATTGTGTCACTGTCACTATTTTTTGTTGCTTTTTTATTAAATTATATTCACTACAGTCCACCCGGGGGCGCCAAAATGTTAATTGAGATTAGTTTATCTCGTCGCGAAAAAAACGAAAGGAAAAAAAGGTGGCTGTAGAATTAAATTATTGCAAAAAAGACGAACGAAAACGAAAAATGCGTGCACTCTTTTCAACGTTATAAATTCGATTATATATTCATATCAACAAAAACTTAAGCCTAGCTTATCTAGTGCGGCGAAGCGGGGCGAATTCATGGGAGAGCGCAAGTGAGAGCTTTACTTGCGCTCCCGCTTTGCCCTAAACTAACTTATACTAGACTTCATAAAATTCCACTTAATTATCTACATTAAATTACATCAATGTCACCCTCTTCGGAGTCTGCAAGCTAAGATTGCTTGGTCATGCATATCTGCTTAGCTAGCTGGCTTTGCTTGCTTTGGTCAGTCGGTCATTCTTATCGCTAATATTGGTAGTTTCTGCTTCTGGCGCCGTCTACTAGTGCTGGGTTATTAGGTTAGATATTGCTTAATGCTTATTGCTATTGCGTCCGGGCCAAAGAGCGTTTATTTAAATTCGCATACCTTGTTTCCGTTAGTCCCGCTCATACACTGATGTAGGTTTTCCTGACTGATCCTGACGCGAAGTGGTGTTTTCGGTGGTCATCTACCGCCACATATCTTGTTTTTAGTTTTTGTTATTACCAACCCTTTTCTAGTTGCTTGTGGGATTGGCTCCATACGATATACAGTGAATTCGTCCTTTTCGACCAACGGAATGCTCGTGTGGAACATCAACAAGTTCTCGGGTTTTTGTACGTGAGTGGTCGCCAGTCGATACAAGTCTCGAGCTGTTTCACCTGTGATGGGTAGTCGTCTTCCCGGTGGGAGGTGGGTTTGTATTTTTGTAATAACCTGTTTTATTTGTTCCACCGAAACAATGCAGGGCTTAGTTTTCCTTCGTGTGCCCCGATTAGCACATTTAAAACAGCATCTTGGACTCGACGTATGGAGCTTCCCACTACGACCAACTCTGAGACTGCGTGTGGAAGATACCGACTTGACGCGTAATTTCCAACCTTGATTCTGGACAGACTAGCTTCTAATTCCTGTATTCTCTTCTGAGTTTCGATTGTTGACCTTCTCATAATGTTGATGGTGGTATCCAGGATTGATGTTTGGTTCTCCACTATTCTATGAGTTATGCCTTCTTGGGCTCTTAGTTTATCAATGATTTCCTCGATCCGTTTGGCATATTGATCATCCAGTACTCCAAATAGGCCATTAGCGTAATTTCCAACGATGTTTAGTGCTCCGCGCTTTTGTCGTTGATGATGCATTAACTGATCGGCATCCTGGATTTCCACCACCTCTTTTACCAAAGTGTTGATGATCGTGGGGCAGGCTTCGTTTGCTGTTGGGCATCATTGTTTTATAGATCGTATACCCTGCTTAACTGTCTCCATTTCTCGTGCCAACTGACTGAGTTTAAAAAATGTGATGAGCGTCCACTAGGAGGATATGATTGATATCCGATCGGTGGCTTCTATGATGGTCTCGGTCGCGTTGCTGATCGGAGTGATGACAACATGGTTAACCCCATGGTTAATCCCCACTACCTTTCTGGTAGTGGGGAGATGGGCAGTGACAGTCCGGGTATCACCCAGACAAATATCATTGTGAGGGCAAGCATTTTTATTTTTTGTTTATTGATTGTTTTCCTCCTGGCTTTTGTTGATTGGTAGCACCGCCAGTCGGTGTATTGCCCGTGTTATATTACCGGACGTTGTTCGTATTTCTGCAACTCGGATCTCACCGTCCTTTCCAGGATGGACTGCTTTGCGTCCGAGGGGCCAATTCAACGGACCGATGTTGTCTTCCTTTATTATGACGAGATCACCAATCTTTACCGTCTTACAACTTCTTGTCCACTTTGACCGATTCTGAAATTCATGCAGGTACTCGTGGGTCCAGCGCGTCCAAAATTCTTTTCGTAATTGTTCGAGAAGCTTTCACCGAGTGAGTAACCCTGTACGACGCCTTGATTGGTGAATATCGGGTGATGCCATTAGAGGTTCCCCAATCAGAAAATTCCCTGGCGTTAATGCCGTGAGATCCCTTGGGATGGAAAAGATAGATGTTAAAGGGCGAGAATTTAGAATGGCTTCAATGTCGATCACTATGGTTTCAAGTTCTTCACGTTTTGCGGATTTTACTGCGGTTTCCCACAGTGAATTCTAGGTGTATACTTGAATTCTATGCTTAGACTGCGCGGTCTTGTGTATCATCTTGTGCATCATCTGCGAATATTCCTTCCCCTATTTCTGATAATTCGTTGTAGGCTCCAACAGAATAAGTCGCGTTGTCACTATGGATTTTAGATTGCAGTCCCAGTCGACCGCAAAATTTCTTTAAAGCTGCCAGGAAGGCTTGGGTAGTCAAATCTGTTACTACCTCAATGTTTACTGCCTTTATTGAAAAACAACAAAACACTGCTAGATACACCTTATGTGGACGTTTCCCTTGGATTTTATGGTAAATCCAAAAAGGCCCGCAGTAGTCACTCCGTAATTTGAATTTAGGTCGAACTCAGCAACATCTGATACAACGACTGCCTTTTTTTTGAGCCAATTCCTTTCCTCTTAATGACCAGAAACGTTGCCTAATGTTGCTTAATATTGTCTATGGTCCGCAATGTGCCTATTGCTGATGTTTCTATTGAAATAAGAGTGTTATTAAGGGGTGTTTCGGAGCCAATAACATTGGGTATGTGGGAGGGATAAGATAATGCGACGTTTTGCAAACGTCCCCCTACTCGAATTCCGTTCATGTCTATGAACAGATCTAGTGCTCGTAACGGATCATTTGGCCCGACATTTTTCGTCTTCTTGAGTTGCAAAATGGATGGTAGGAATTTCTCGGATTGTATTTCCCGAACTACCACTCCTAACGCCTCATTCAATTCTACTGGTCACAATGGCACTGTCCTTTTCTTCTCTGGCTTGCGGTAATTAAAAATGAATCGCAGCATTCTTCCTATTATTGGCAACATCATATCGAATGATCCATGGTGGTTGATTTTTTCCAACCAATCTTCTGATTTAATGGGTAGTTTGCGTCACCTTTTTTCTTTCTTGATCTTCGTTTGCACTGTTTGTTCCAGCTGATGGGAACCTTGGCCAGGACTCTGGATCTTGCACCAACGGTGGTCCGGTGTAACAAAGTTTTGAATATAGTTACTGTGCTGCAGTGCACCCTCTGGAGAGAATATCTGCAGGATTAACCGTTGATGCGACATGTATTCACCACTCTGGGTCGGTCAGTTCTTGAATCTTGGCGACCCAGTTCGCTACAAACGTATGGAATGAGGGTTGTTAAGAGGAGCCTCTTAAATAATGGTGTTACTTCAATGAGTTCCGTTTCAAAACTGTTTTTATTTCATACACTTCTCTTACAAGAAAGATACATGAAAACCTTAAATCTATTTAAAACTACTTATCAAAGGACTGCACGCTGACATGCTATGTGACCCTTTCCTAAGTGCTTCAAGTGCACCACATAAATATTTGGTTGGACTGCAGGAGATCGTCTTTCAAACCATGCTGTTAATCACATATTCCCATGGGTCCGATCTCCTACATTCTATGCTGAAATTCTTTTCGTGTTCAATGCTTGAACATTCTGCAAAGGGCCACAAAAAAGGTGTACATTTTATATATTTTTTAGATTAATTATATTGTCCTTTGAATAACATAGATAACGGAGTGTATATAATGATTATAAAAAATTTAGTAAAATATTTTTGGTGGCCTCGAATGAATGTTCAAGAATTGAACAAAATAAGAATTTCAGCATAAAGTGTGGAGATTAGACCCATAGGAATAAGTGATTAACATGGCTTGAAAGACGATATCCTGCAGTCCAACCAAATATTTATGTGGTGCACTTGAAGCACTTAAAAGGTCACATAGCATGTCAGCGTGCAGTGCCGTTGATAAGTAGTTTTAAATAGATTTAAGGTTTTCATGTATCTTTCTTGTAAGAGAAGTGTATGAAATAAAAACAGTTTTTGAAACGGAACTCATTGAAGTAACACCATTATTTAAGAGGCTCCTCTTAACAACCCTCATTCCATACGTTGTGTAGCGAACTGAGTAGCCAAGACTGGACTGAGCCAAGCCGAGTGGGTGGATACATGTCGGCATCAACAGCTGATATTCTCTCCAGAGGGTGCACTGCAGCACAGTAACTATATTCAAAATATGTCTACACCCGGACCACGGTTGGTGCAAGATCCAGAGTCCTGGCCAAGGTTCCGTCAGCTGCGAACAAACTGCAAACGAAGATCAAGAAAGAAAAAAGGTGACGCAAACTACCCATTTAAATCAGAAGATTCATTTCAAAAAATCAACCACCATCAAGATGAAGATATTCGGATTCATTTTTAATTTGCCCAAGCCAGAGAAGAAAAGGAATGCATATATAACCAGTAGAATTGAATGAGCATTAGGAGTGGTAGTTCGGAAATACCGATCCGAGAAATTCCTACCATCCATTTTCCGACTTTGGAGAAAACGAAAAATGTCGGCCAAATAATCCGTTACGAGCACTAGATCTATTTCATAGACATGAACAGGAATTCGAGATATAAACCAAACGTCCGCATATATTATCCCTCCACCATACCCAAATGTTATTGGCTCCGAAACACCCCCTTAATAACACTCTTATTTCAATAGAAACATCAGCAATAGGCGGCAAATTCGGACCATAAGACAATATTAGCAACATTAGGCAACGTTTCTGGTCATTAGAGGAAAGGAATTCAGAAAGGGCAATAGTTGTATCAGATGTACTAAGTTCAACCTAAATTGGAGTTATTACAGACCTGCGGCCTTTTCAATTACCATCCAAGGGGATAATTCCCACATAAGGTGTACATGTCACAGTGTTTTGTTGTTTTACAATAAAGGCAGTAAACATGAGGTAGTAACAGATTTGACTACCCAAGCTTTCCTGGCAGCTTTAAAGAAATTTTCAGATTGAAACTGAGTGATAAATCCATCTTAAGTAGAAACACAACTTATTCTGTTTGGAGCCTACAACGAATTATCAAGGGGAAGGAAG
Source organism: Drosophila anomalata (assembly GCA_035046425.1). Lineage (NCBI taxonomy): Eukaryota > Metazoa > Arthropoda > Insecta > Diptera > Drosophilidae > Drosophila > Drosophila anomalata. Next base: position 26,126 of record JAWNNY010001697.1, read on the forward strand.
CACAGATGATGCACAAGATGATACACAAGACCTGCGCAAGTCTAACATCCAAGATTCAAGAAGTTTATCCACCTAGGGCACCCCATTTGCAGTTGTGGAAACCGCAGTAAATCCACAAAAACGTGAAGAACTTGAAACCATAGTAATAAACATGAACCATCTAAATTCTCGCCCTTTAACATAAAATCTATCTTTTCCATCCCAAGGGATCTCACACAGCATTGACGCAGGGAATTTTCTGATTGGGGAACTCTGTAATACGGCATCACCCGATATTCACCAATCAAGGCATCATACAGGGTTACTCACTCGGTGAAAGCTTCTCAAACAATTACGAAAAGAATTTTGGACGCGCTGGACCCACGAGTACCTGCATGAATTTCAGAATCAGTAAAGTCAACAAGAAGTATAAAATATAACGGTAAAGATTGGTGATCTCGTCATAATAAAGGAAACAAGACATGGTGCATTAAAAATGGCCCCTCGGACGCAAAGCAGTCCATCCTGGAAAAGGACGTAATCCGAGTTGCAGAAAATACGAACAAGACGTCCATAACACGGCAATATACACCGACTGGGCGGTGCTACCAATCAACAAAAGCCAGAGGAAAACAATCAATGAACAAAAAAATAAAAATGCTTGCCCTCACAATGATATTTGTCTGGGTGATCCCGACTGTCACTGCCGACTCTCCCACTACCAGAAAGGTCATGGGGATTAACCATGGGGTTAACCATGTTGTCATCACTCCGATATACAACCGAGAAAACCATCATAGAAGCCACCAATCAGGATATGAAAAATCATATCCTCCTAGTGGACGCTCATCACCATTTTTTAAACTGGCATCTGGCACGAGAAATGGAGACATTTAAGCAGGGTATACGATCTATAAAACAATAATACCCCAACAGCAAACAAAGCCTGCCCACGATGGTGCTCGCTTTCGTAGAAGGAGGTGGTGGAATCCAGATACGATGAGTTAATCATCATCAACAACAAGACACAGAGCACTAGAACATCATTCCAAATACACGCTAATGGCCTTTTCCGGTGTGGATGTCATCTGCCAAACGGATCGAGGAAATCAATTTAATAAACTAGAGAGCCAAGAAGGCATAACTCATAGAATAGTGGAGAACCAAACATCAATAAATCCATCAACCATTATGAAGTCGAAACTCAGAAGATACAGGAATTAGAAGCTGTTAGTCTGTCCAGAAAATAAAGGTGCAATTACACGTCAAGTGGGTCTACTTCACACGCAGCTGTTAGATTGGTGGTCGTGGGAAGCTCCATACGTAGAATCCAAGATCTTGTTTTAAATGTGTCTAATCGGGGCACACAAAGGAAAACTAAGCCCTGCATTGTTTCGGTGGAACAAATAAAAACAGTTGTACAAATACCAAACCCACTCCCCAGCCGGGAACAAGGACTACCATCACAGGTGAAACAGCTCAAGACTTGTATCAACTGGCGACACTCACGCGAGAACTTGTTTAATGTCACAGCAGCGTCCTGGTCAAAGAACAAGCTCACTGTATATCAGTAGTGGAGCCAATACCACAAGCAACTAGAAAAGGGTTGGTAATAACAAAAACTAAAAACAAGATATGTGACAGCAGTGAGATGACCACGAAAACACAGGCTTCGCATCTGGGTGGGTTTTCAGGACACCTGCATGAGTCTGTAATTAGATGAGCGGGACTAACGGAAACAAGGT